>CM074576.1:196104214-196271737 GCA_037305975.1 Chrysolophus pictus
GGGGTGCTATGGGGGGTGGGGAGGGTATGGGGGGTATGAGGGTATGGGGATATGGGGGGTACTATAGGGGATTTGGGGGTTATGGGGGGATATGGGGGTATGGGGATATGGGGAATATGGGGGATGTGGGGTGGGTATGGGGGCTGCAGTAGGGGGGTATGGGGAGATATGGGGGTATGGGGATATGGGGGGTGCTATAGGGGGGAATGGGGGGCATGGGGGGGTATGGGGAGTGTGGGGGGTGTGGGAGGTATGGGGGACATGGGGGATGTGGGGTGGGTATGGGGTGGATATGGGGTGGATATGGGGGTGTGGGGGGTATGGGGTGTGCTGTGGGGAGTGTGGGGGATGTGGGGGGTATGGGGGGTATGGGGGATGTGGGGTGGATATGGGGGGTGCTATGGGGGGGTGTGGGGGGTATGGGGTGTATGGGATGGATATGGGAGGTTCTATGGGGGGTGTGGGGGGTATGGGGGATATGGGGGATGTGGGGTGAATGTGGAGGGTTCTATGGGGGGTGTGGGGGGTATGCAGGGTATGGATGGATATGGGGGGTTCTATGGGGGGTGTGAGGGGTATGGGGGATATGGGGGATGTGGGGTGAATGTGGAGGGTTCTATGGGGAGGTGTGGGGGGTATGGGGGATATTGGGGATGGGGGGGATATGGGGGTATGGGGGGTATGGGGGGTATGGGGGGTGTGTGGGCGACGTTGGGGAAATGGGGGGTTGGGGAGTATGGGGTGATATGGGGCTCTGTGAGGCGATATGGGGTGATATGGGGAAATATGGGGCACTATGGGGTGATATAGGGTGCTGTGGACTCTGCTGCCTGGATATGGGATGTGGGATGTAGGATGTGAGATATGAGCTGTGGGATGTGGGATGTGGGATGTGGGGCCATGTAGGGCTGTATGGACCCCACAGGAGCAGCACCCCCAGCTGCACTACGCCCTGTGCTGCCCAGATATGGGATGTGGGATGTGGAATGTGGGATGTGGGATATGGGATGTGGGATGTGGGATGTGGGATGTGGGGCCACGTAGGGCTGTATGGACCCCACAGGAGCAGCACCCCCAGCTGCACTACGCGCTGCACTGCCCAGATATGGGATGTGGGATGTGCGATATGAGATGTGGGATGTGGGCTATGGGATGTGGGATATGGGATGTGGGCTATGGAATATGGGATATGGGATGTGGGATATGGGATGTGGGATGTGGAATATGGGATATGGGATATGGGATGTGGGATGTGGGATGTGTGATATGGGCTATGGGATGTGGGATGTGGGATGTGGGGCCACGTAGGGCTGTATGGACCCCACAGGAGCAGCACCCCCAGCTGCACTACGCGCTGCGCTGCCCAGATATGGGATGTGGGATGTGGGATGTGGGATGTGGGCTATGGGATGTGGGATATGGGATGTGGGCTATGGAATATGGGATATGGGATGTGGGATATGGGATGTGGGATGTGGAATATGGGATATGGGATATGGGATGTGGGATGTGGGATGTGTGATATGGGCTATGGGATGTGGGATGTGGGATGTGGGGCCACGTAGGGCTGTATGGACCCCACAGGAGCAGCACCCCCAGCTGCACTACGCGCTGCGCTGCCCAGATATGGGATGTGGGATGTGGGATATGGGATATGGGCTATGGGATGTGGGGCCACGTAGGGCCGTACGGACCCCACAGGAGCAGCACCCCCAGCTGCACTACGTGCTGCGCTGCCCAGATATGGGATGTGGGATGTGAGATATGGGATATGGGATGTGGGCTGTGGGATGTGGGATGTGGGATGTGGGATATGGGATGTGGGGCCACGTAGGGCCGTACGGACCCCACAGGAGCAGCACCCCCAGCTGCACTACGCGCTGCGCTGCCCAGATATGGGATGTGGGATGTGAGATATGGGATATGGGATGTGGGATGTGGGATGTGGGATGTGGGATATGGGATGTGGGGCCACGTAGGGCCGTACGGACCCCACAGGAGCAGCACCCCCAGCTGCACTACGCGCTGCGCTGCCCAGATATGGGATGTGGGATGTGGGATATGGGATATGGGCTATGGGATGTGGGGCCACGTAGGGCCGTACGGACCCCACAGGAGCAGCACCCCCAGCTGCACTACGTGCTGCGCTGCCCAGATATGGGATGTGGGATGTGAGATATGGGATATGGGATGTGGGCTGTGGGATGTGGGATGTGGGATGTGGGATATGGGATGTGGGATGTGGAATATGGGATATGGGATATGGGATGTGGGATGTGGGATGTGTGATATGGGCTATGGGATGTGGGATGTGGGATGTGGGGCCACGTAGGGCTGTATGGACCCCACAGGAGCAGCACCCCCAGCTGCACTACACGGTGCGCTGCCCAGATATGGGATGTGGGATGTGTGATATGGGGTGTGGGATGTGGGATATGGGATATGGGATGTGGGATATGGGATGTGGGATGTGGGATGTGGGGCCACGTAGGGCCGTATGGACCCCACAGGAGCAGCACCCCCAGCTGCACTACGCACTGCGCTGCCCAGATATGGGATGTGGGATGTGGGATATGGGATATGGGCTATGGGATGTGGGGCCACGTAGGGCCGTACGGACCCCACAGGAGCAGCACCCCCAGCTGCACTACGTGCTGCGCTGCCCAGATATGGGATGTGGGATGTGAGATATGGGATATGGGATGTGGGCTGTGGGATGTGGGATGTGGGATGTGGGATATGGGATGTGGGGCCACGTAGGGCCGTACGGACCCCACAGGAGCAGCACCCCCAGCTGCACTACGCGCTGCGCTGCCCAGATATGGGATGTGGGATGTGAGATATGGGATATGGGATGTGGGCTGTGGGATGTGGGATGTGGGCTATGGGATATGGGATGTGGGGCCACGTAGGGCCGTACGGACCCCACAGGAGCAGCACCCCCAGCTGCACTACGTGCTGCGCTGCCCAGATATGGGATGTGGGATGTGGGATGTGGGGATATGGGATATGGGCTATGGGATATGGGGTGTGGGATGTGGGATATGGGATATGGGGCCACGTAGGGCCGTATGGACCCCACAGGAGCAGCACCCCCAGCTGCACTACGCGCTGCGCTGCCCCGACTCGCAGCTGTTCCAGCTGATGCCCAACGGAATGGTGGTGGCTCAGAGCCAGCGCCTGCGGCCCGCAGAGACACACAGCCTGCAGGTGGGGGCGGGGGGGGGCGGGGGGGTGGGGTCAGAAGATGAGGGGGGTATGGGGGGTATGGGATCAGAAGGTGGGGGGGGGTATGGGGGATATGGGGTCAGAGGGGGATGGGGGGGGTATGGGGAGAATGGGGGATATGGGGGATATGGGGTCAGAGGGGGACGGGTATGGGGGGTATGGGGGGTATGGGGTCAGAAGGGGATGGGGGGGTTTGGGGGTTATGGGGGTATGGGGTCAGAGGGGGATGGGGGGGTATGGGGACAATGGGGGATATGCGGGGTATGGGGTCAAAGGGGAGTTGGGGAGCTATGGGGGGTATGGGGTCGTTTGGGGGTTATGGGGGTATGGGGGTATGGGGTCAGAGGGGGACGAGTGTGGGGGGTATGGGGGGTATGGGGGTATGGGGTCAGAGGGGGATGGGAGGATGGGGGGTATGGGGGTATGGGGTCAGGGGGGGATGGGGTCAGAAAGGGATGGGGGGATGTGGGGTGTATGGGAGTGTGGGGTCAGAGGGGGATGGGGAGTGTGGGAGATATGGGGGTATGGGGGGTATGGGGGTCAGAGGGAGATGAGGGGGAGACGGGGTCAGGGGGGATGGGGTCAGAGGAAGATGGGGGGGTGTTGGGGCTATGGGGGTATGGGGGTATGGGGTCAGAGGGGGACGGGGGAGTATGGGGGGTATGGGGGATTTAGGGTCAGAAGGGGATGGGGGGGTATTTGGGGGTATGGGGGTGTGGGGTCAGAGGGTGATGGGGGGGGCGTGGGGGGTATGGGGGTATGGGGTCAGAGGGGGATGGGGTCAGAGGGGGATGGGGGGTATGGGTTCAGGAGGAATAGGGTCAGAGGGGGATGGGGGGGGTGTGGGGGCTATGGGGGTATGGGGTCAGAGGGGGATGGGGAGTATGGGGACATGGGGATATGGGGGATGGGGGGGGGTATTTGGTGTATGGGGTTACATGGGGGGGTTTGGGGGGTATGAGGGGCATGGGGGATATGGGGGATATGGGGGATATGGGGGATATGGGGATATCGGGGTATGGGAGGATATGTGGGGTATGGGGGCTGTGGGGGATGTGGAGGGTCTGAGGGTTATGGGGTATCTGGGGGGTATGTGGGGAATGGGGGGCTTATGGGGGGTGTATGGGAGCTTATGGGGGGTGTATTGAAGTTTATGGGCAGTTATGGGGTGTATGGGGTGTATGTGGGGGTATGGGGGGTATTTGGTGTAGGGGGTTATATGGGGGTATGGGGAGTATGGGGGGTTTGGGGGGAATGGGGGGTATGGGGGATATGGGGTGTATGGGAGTATGGAGGGTATGGGGGGAATGGGGGGCATGGAGGGTTATGGGGTGTGGGGGGCTATGGGGGGGTCTGTGGGGGCTGGGGGGTTATGGGGTGTGTATGGGGCATGTATGAGGGTGTATGGGGGGTGCATGGGGGTTTATGGGGTGTATGGGGGTATGGGGGTATATTGGCGAGGTATGGGGGGGTTATGGGGTCGGGGGGGACTGGGATGTTGGAGGCATTTTGGGGACATTGTGGGGTCATTGGGATATTGGGGGGGTGGGGGATTGGGTGGGAAGGCAGGGGTGGGGGGGACGTTGTGGGGACAGCATGGGGACATTGTGCGGATGGGGGGCGATGGGGAGTGGGGGGCATTGTGGGGACATTGTGGGGACACCATGGGGACATTGTGGGGACATGGGGACATTGTGGGAACATGATGGGGAACATTGTGGGGACACCATGGGGACACTATGGGGACATGGGGGCATTGTGGGGACACTATGGGAACACCATAGGGACATTGTGGGGACACCATGGGGACACCGTGGGGACATTATGGGGACATGGGGACATTGTGGAGACATTATGGGAACACCGTGGGGACATTGTGGGGACACTGTGGGGACACTATGGGGACATGATGGGGACATGGGGACACTGTGGGGACATGATGGGGACACCATGGGATCATTGTGGGGACATTGTGGTGACACTGTGGGGAGACTATGAGGACACCATGGGGACACTATGGGGACATGATGGGGACACCTTAGGGACATTGTGGGGACATGATAGGGACATTGTGGGAACATTGTGGGGACATTATGGGGACATGGGGGCATTGTGGGGACATGATGGGAACATCATAGGGACATTGTGGGGACACCATGGGGAGACTATGGGGACACCATGGGGTCATGATGGGAACATGGGGACATTGTGGGAACATTATAGGAACACTGTGGGGACACTATGGGGACACCATGGGGACACCATATGGGAACACCATGGGGACATTGTGGGGACATTGTGGGGACAATAGGGGAACACCATATGGGAACACCATGGGGACATTGTGGGGACATCGTGGGGACAATAGGGGAACACATATGGGGACAGTGGGGGACGCCGTATGGGGACAACATGGGGACATTATGGGGACATTATGGGGACAGCAGGACGACAATGGGGGAACAGCATATGGGGACACCACTGGGACGTTGTGGGGACAGCATGGGGACATCATATGGGAACAACATGGGGACATTATGGGGACTGGGGGGGACAATAGGGGAACACCATATGGGGACAGTGGGGGGGCAGTGGGGGGACACCATGGGGACATTTAGGGACAGTGATGTGGGGCGGGTGAGGGGACCCCATGGGGTCGTTTGGGGCCGTTTGGGGCCATTTGGGGTCATTTAGGGCCATTTGGGGCCATTTGGGGCTGCTGTGACCCCGCAGGTGGAGGTGTGGGACGAGCAGTCGGGGGAAACGGATACGGCCACGGTGCTGCTCGATGTGCTGTGGCCGGGGCAGGCGGGGTACGGCCCCATAACCACTAACCCCATAACCCCCAAACCCCATAACCCCATAATCCTAAGCCAAATAACCCTGTAACCCCATAACCCCAAACCCCATAACCCCATAACCCCAAACCCCATAACCCCAAATCCCATAACCCCATAATCCCAAACCCCATAACCCCAAACCCCATAACCCCATAACCCCATAACCCCGTAACCCCATAACCCCGTAACCCCGTAACCCCGTAACACCAAACCCCATAACTCCAAACCTTATAATCCCAAACTCCATAACCCCATAACGCCAAACCCCATAACCCCAAATCCCATAACCCCATAACCCCATAACCCCGTAACCCCATAACCCCATAACCCCGTAACACCAAACCCCATAACTCCAAACCTTATAATCCCATAACGCCAAACCCCATAACCCCAAGCCCCATAATCCCAAACTCCATAGCCCCATAACCCCAAACCCCAAAACCTCATAACCCCATTACCCCAAACCCCATAACCCCTAACCCCATAACCCCATAACCCCAAACCCCATAACCCCACAGCCCCATAACCCCACAGCCCCATAGACTACAGCCCCATAACCTCACACCCCATAGAGCACAGCCCCATAGAGCACAGCCCTATAATCCACAGCCCCATAACCCCACAACCCCATGGAGCACAGCCCCATAACCCCGAACCCCTTAACCCCACAACCCCAAACCCCATAGAGCACAGCCCCATAACCCCACAGCCCCATAACTGCAGCCCCATAACCTCACAGCCCCATAGAGCACAGCCCCATAACCCCAAACCCCTTAACCCCACGGCCCCATAACCCCACAACCCCAAACCCTATAGAGCACAGCCCCATAGACCCACAGCCCTATAATCCACAGCCCCATAACCCCACAACCCCATAGAGCACAGCCCCATAATCCCACAGCCCCATAGAGCACGGCCCCATAACCCCAAACCCCTTAACCCCATGGCTCCATAACCCCACAACCTCAAACCCCATAATCCACAGCTCCATAACCCCACAGCCCATAACTGCAGCCCCATAACCTCACAGCCCCATAGAGCACAGCCCCATAACCCCAAACTCCTTAACCCCACAGCCCCATAACCCCACAACCTCAAACCCCATAATCCACAGCTCCATAACCCCACAGCCCATAACTGCAGCCCCATAACCTCACAGCCCCATAGAGCACAGCCCCATAACCCCAAACTCCTTAACCCCACGGCCCCATAACCCCACAACCCCAAACCCCATAGAGCACAGCCCCATAACCCCACAGCCCTATAGACTGCAGCCCCATAACCCCACACCCCAAAGCCCCACAGCCCCCATAACCCCAAATCCAGTACTCCCCCAGTCCCCCCACCTCCTCCCAGTACCCCCCCACTGCCTCCCAGTCCCTCCCAGTGCCCCCCCACTGCCCCCCAGTACCCTCCAGTTCATCCCAGTGCCCCCCCCAAATACCATCCCAGTATCCCACCACCTCCCCCCAGTCCCTCCCAGTCCATCCCAGTGCCCCCCAGTCCATCCCAGTACCACCCCACTGCCTCCCAGTGCCCCCCTACTTCCCCCACTGCCCCCCAGTACCCCCCAGTTCATCCCAGTAAAGCCCCCAGTGCCCCCCCAAGTACCTTCCCATGCCCCCCACCTCCCCCCAGTCCCTCCCAGTGCCCCCCCACTACCTCCCAGTCCATCCCAGTACCCCCCAGTAACCCCCTCAGTCCATCCCAGTAACCCCCAGTCCATCCCTAGTACCCCCCACTGCCCCCCAGTACCCTCCAGTTCATCCCAGTGCCCCCCCTCAAATGCCCTCCCAGTACCCCCCCCACCTCCCCCCAATCCCTCCCAGTGCCCCCCCACTACCTCCCAGTCCATCCCAGTGCCTCCCAGTCCATCCCCAGTACCACCCACTGCCTCCCTGTATCCCCCAGTACATCCCAGTACCCCCCCCACCTCCCCCCAGTCCCTCCCAGTGTCCCCCCACTGCCTCCCAGTACCCCCCAGTTCATCCCAGTAAAGCCCCCAGTGCCCCCCCAAGTACCTTCCCATGCTCCCCACCTCCCCCCAGTCCCTCCCAGTGCCCCCCCACTGCCCCCCAGTACCCTCCAGTTCATCCCAGTGCCCCCCCCAAGTACCTTCCCAGTATCCCCCCACCTCCCCCCAGTCCCTCCCAGTGCCCCCCCACTATCTCCCAGTCCATCCCAGTGCCCCCCAGTCCATCCCAGTACCACCCCACTGCCTCCCAGTGCCCCCCCACCTTCCCCACTGCCCCCCAGTACCCGCCAGTTCATCCCCAGTAAAGCCCCCAGTGCCCCCCCCAAGTACCTTCCCATGCCCCCCACCTCCCTCCCGTCCATCCCAGTGCCCCCCCACTACCTCCCAGTCCATCCCAGTACCCCCCAGTCCATCCCCAGTACCCCCAGTAGCCCCCCAGTCCATCCCAGTACCACCCACTGCCTCCCAGTACCCCCCAGTTCATCCCAGTACTCCCCACCTCCCCCAGTCCATCCCATTACCCTCCCCACTGCTCCCCAGTACCCTCCAGTCCATCCCAGTACCCCCCAGTAAGCCCCCCTGTCCATCTCAGTCCCCAGTCCCTCCTAGTCCCTCCCAGTCCACCTCCAGTACTCCCCCACCTCCCCCCAGTCCCTCCCAGTACCCTCCCCACTACTCCCCAGTATCGCTCCCAGTCCATCCCAGTACCCCCCAGTCCATCCCAGTTCCCCCCACCTCCCCGCAGTCCCTCCCAGTGTCCCCCCACTCCTCCCAGTACCCCCCAGTTCATCCCAGTAAAGCCCCCAGTGCCCCCCCCAAGTACCTTCCCATGCTCCCCACCTCCCCTCAGTCCCTCCCAGTGCCCCCCCACTGCCCCCCAGTACCCTCCAGTTCATCCCAGTGCCCCCCCAAGTACCCTCCCAGTATCCCCCCCCCACCCCAGTCCCTCCCAGTGCCCCCCAGTCCACCCGGTACCCCCCCAGTTCATCCCAGTCCCTCCCACTGCCCCCCCACTCCTCCCAGTACCCCCCAGTTCATCCAGTAAAGCCCCCAGTGCCCCCCCAAGTACCTTCCCATGCTCCCCACCTCCCCCCAGTCCCTCCCAGTGCCCCCCCCACTGCCCCCCAGTACCCTCCAGTTCATCCCAGTGCCCCCCCCAAGTACCTTCCCAGTATCCCACCGCCTCCCCCCAGTCCCTCCCAGTGCCCCCCCACTACCTCCCAGTCCATCCCAGTGCCCCCCAGTCCATCCCAGTACCACCCCACTGCCTCCCAGTGCCCCCCCACCTCCCCACTGCCCCCCAGTACCCACCAGTTCATCCCAGTAAAGCCCCCAGTGCCCCCCCAAGTACCTTCCCATGCCCCCCACCTCCCTCCAGTCCATCCCAGTGCCCCCCCACTACCTCCCAGTCCATCCCAGTACTCCCCAGTCCACCTCCAGTACCCCCCCACCTCCCCCCCAGTCCATCCCATTACCCCCCCAATCCCCCCAGTGCCCCTCACTCACCCCTCTTTTTCTTCCCCCCCCCCCCCCCCTCCCCCGCAGCCCCCCCCGACCCATCGGAACCGACTCCGGGCCCTGCGCTGAGCCGGGGGGCGCTGGGGGGGGCGCTGGGGGTTCTGCTGTTGCTGGGGGGGGCGGTGCTGCTGGGACTCCTCCGGGCCGCCAGGCGGCGACAGCGGCGACAGCGGGGGGGGCAGCGAGCGGCGTTGGCCATGGAGAAACACCCCAATGTGGTACGGGGGGGGGGATGGGGGGGGCACCTATGTGGGGGGGGGGGACAGTTATGGGGGGGGCACCTACATGGGGGGGGCAGGGGAGGAAGGGGGGAATTGGGGAGTGGTGTGTATGGGGGGGGGACATCCGTGGGGGGGGGGCAGTATAGGGGGGTACCTGTAGGGGGGGGGCACATACGGGGGGGTATATATGGGGGGGCATCTATATGGGGGGGGGCATATTGGGTGCAGGGAGGGCTTGGGAGGGGTGTGTATGGGGGGGGGGGGGGCATCCGTGGGGGGGGGGGCAGTATGGGGGGGTGCCTGTGGGGGGGGGCACCTACATGAGGGGGGGGGAAGGTATGGGGGGGGCACCTAAATGGGAGGGGCAGGGGGGGGAAGGGGGGAATTGGGGAGTGGTGTGTTGGGGGGGGGACATCCGTGGGGAGTGTCAGAATAGGGGGGTGCCTGTGGGGGGGGGCACCTACATGAGGGGGGGGGAAGGTATGGGGGGGGCACCTAAATGGGGGGGGCAGGGGGGGGTAAGGGGGGAATTGGGGAGTGGTGTGTATGGGGGGTGGAGACATCCGTGGGGGGGGATATGGGGGGGTACCTGTAGGGGGGGGGCACGTATGGGGGTTATATATGGGGGGGGGGGCATCTATGTGGGGGGGGCGGGAGGGAAGGGGGGAATTGGGAAGTGGTGTGTATGGGGGGGGGGGGATCCGTGGGGGGTGTCAGTATGGGGGGGGGGGGGATCCGTGGGGGGTGTCAGTATGGGGGGGGGGGATCCGTGGGGGGTGTCAGTATGGGGGGGGGGGATCCGTGGGGGGTGTCAGTATGGGGGGGTACCTGTAAGGGGGGGGGGCACATATGGGGGGAATATATGGGGGGGGGGGTATCTATATGGGGGAGGCATCTATGTGGGGGGGGGGGCATATTGTGTGCAGGGGGAGGGAATTGGGGAGTGGTGTGTTTGGGGGGGGGGGGCATCCGTAGGGGGTGTCAATTTGGGGGGAGTACCTGTAGGGGAGGGGGGCCACATATGGGGGGTATATATGGGGGGAGCATCTATATGGGGGGGGGGGGGCATATTGGGTGCGGGGGGGGGAATTGGGGCGTGGTATGTTTGGGGGGGGGCACTCATGGGGGGGTGTAAGTATGGGGGGGCACATATGGGGGGGCAGGTATGGGGGGATGTGGGGGGGTTGGGGGGTATATATGGGGGGGGCCTCGTATGGGGGAGATGGGGAGTGGTGTATTGGGGGGGGGCACACATGGGGGGGTATCTGTATGGGGGGGGACATATGGGGGGGTCAGGGAGCAATTGGGAAATGGCGTGTATGGGGGGGGCACCGATATGGGGGGGAAATATGGTGGGGGGGGGGGGGAATTGGGGAGTTGGGGGGTATGGGGGGGGCACCCATGGGGGGGTGGCTGTATGGGGGGGTTACCTATTTCGGGGGGGGGGGGAAGTGGTGGGGGCACTTATGGGGGGTAGATATGGGGGGGGCATCTATGAGGGGGTGTCAGTAAGGGGGGGGGTGCATGTGGGGGGGCATATTGGGGGCAGGGCGAGAATCGGGGGGTGTGCATGGGGGGGCACCCATTGGGGGGGCACTACATGGGGGGGGGTGTATGGGGGGGTTGAGGGGGGAACATTGGGGGGGTGGGGGGTATATTTATTGGGGGGGGCCTCGTATGGGGGAGATGGGGAGCGGTATATTTGGGGGGGGGCACACATGGGGGGGTATCTGTATGGGGGGGCACTGATATGGGGGGGGAAATATGGGGGGGTGGGGGGGAATTGGGGAGTGGTGTGAATGGGGGGGGGCACCCATGGGGGGGTGGCTGTATGGGGGGATTACCTATTTGGGGGGGGGACGTGGGGGGGGCACATATGGGGGGTAGATATGGGGGGGGCATCTATGAGGGGGTGTCAGTAAGGGGGGGGTGCATGTGGGGGGGCATATTGGGGGCAGGGGCGAGAATCGGGGGGTGTGCATGGGGGGGCACCCATTGGGGGGGCACTACATGGGGGGGGTCTATGGGGGGGTTGAGGGGGAAACATATGGGGGGTGGGGGGGTATATTTATTGGGGGGGGCCTCGTATGGGGGAGATGGGGAGCAGTGTATTGGGGGGGCACACATGGGGGGGTATCTGTACGGGGGGGGCACGTATGGGGGGATATATGGGGGGGGAAATATGGGGGGGGGTTGGGGAGTGGTGTGTATGGGGGGGGCACACATGGGGGGTGGTTGTATGGGGGGGCACTGATATGGGGGGGGAAATATGGGGGGCTGGGGGGGAATTGGGGAGTGGTGTGAATGGGGGGGGCACCCATGGGGGGGTGGCTGTATGGGGGGGTTACCTATTTGGGGGGGGGGGAACGTGGGGGGGCACATATGGGGGGTAGATATGGGGGGGGGGGCATCTATGGGGGGTGTCAGTAAGGGGGGGGGCATGTGGGGGGGCATGTTGGGAACAGGGGAGGGGGAATTGGGGGGGGTGTGCATGGGGGGGCACACATGGGGGTGTTTGTATGGGGGGGGCACCTGTATGGGGGGGCTTATGGGGGGGGTATATATGAGGCGAGGGGTCCTATGGGGGGGGGAGGTGGTATAGATGGGGGGGGCATCCATGGGGGTGGCTGAATGGGGGGGGGGACATATGGGGGGGCCCATGGGGGGGATATATTTTTTTTTTGGGGGGGGGGGGAGTCTCATATGGGGGTTCTGGGAGGCGTATATGGGGGGGGGTTCATATATGGGGGGGTTCATATATGGGGGGGGTTCATATATGGCGGGGTTCATATATGGGGGGGTTCATATATGGGGAGGCTGCCTCTGTGGGGCAGGGGGGAACCATATGGGGGGGGGGCAGAGAGTTGTATGTATGGGGGGGGGGACTTATGGGGGAGTCACTGATATGGGGGGGGGCATCTACATGATGGGGGGGACAAATATGGGGGGGTCTGGAGGGCTTATATGGGGGGGGGCACATTTGGAGGGATGTCCCCTCATGGGGGGGCATCCATATATGTGGGGGGGGGCACACGTAGTATCATATGGGAGGGTGTCGGGGGGTGGGGGGGGCGTCCCTATATGGGGGGGTGTTATACGGGAGGAGGTGCCCCCCCCCCAAAACTGATGTCTGCCTCTGTGTCCCCCCCCCACACGCATAGAGCCTGCGGTGGTTCCAGCCGGTGAGGGGGGGGGACGTGGGGGGGTAAATGGGGGGGGCACGAGGAGGGCTTATGGGGGGTTCTATGGGGGGGGGTCCTATGAGGAAGGGGGGGGCATATGAAG
Organism: Chrysolophus pictus; assembly: GCA_037305975.1. NCBI lineage: Eukaryota > Metazoa > Chordata > Aves > Galliformes > Phasianidae > Chrysolophus > Chrysolophus pictus. The sequence goes on from CM074576.1 coordinate 196,117,282, forward strand.
GGGTCCTATGGGGCGGTCAAATTGGGGGGGGGTCATATGAGGGGGTCCTTTGGGGGGGGGGTCAAATTGGGGTGGGTCATATGAGGGGGTCCTATGGGAAGAGTGCACTGGGGGGGCCTTATGAGGGGGTTCTATGGGGGGAGTCCAATTGGGGGGGGGGTCATATAAGGGGGTCCTATGGGGGGGGTCAAATTGGGGGGTCTTATGAGGGGGTTCTATGGGGGGGTCCAATTAGGGGGTCTTATGAGGGGGTCCTATGGGGGGGTCCAATGGGGGGTCTTATGAGGGGGTTCTATGGGGGGGGTCCAATTAGGGGAGTCTTATGAGGGGGTTCTATGGGGGGGTCAAATTGGGGGGGTCATATGGGGGAGTTCTATCGGGGGGGGTCCAATTTGGGGAGTTTAAGAGGGGGTTCTATGGGGGGGTCCAATTAGGGGGCCTTATGAGGGGGTCCTATGGGGGGGGTCCAATGGGGGGGTCTTATCAGGGGGTTCTATGGGGGGGTCAAATTGGGGGGGTCATATGAGAGGGTTCTATGGGGGGAGTCCAATTGGGGAGGTCTTATGAGGGGGTTCTATGGGGGGGGTCAAATTGGGGGGGGGTCATATGAAGGGGTTCTATGTGGGGGGTTCAATTGGGGGGGTCTTATGAGGGGGTTCTATGGGGGGGTTCAACTGGGGGGTCTTATGAGGGGGTTCTATGGGGGGGTCAAATTGGGGGGTCTTATGAGGGGGTTCTACGGGGGGGTCAAATTGGGGGGGGTCTTATGAGGGGGTTCTATGGGGGGGGGTCCAAAGGGGGCTCTTATGAGGGGGTTCTATGGGGGGGTTCAAATTGGGGGGGGTCATATGAGGGGGTCCTATGGGGAGGGTCCACGGGGGGGGCCTTACGAGGGGGTTTATGGGGGGTTCAAATTGGGGGGGCCTTATGAGGGGGTTCTATGGGGGGGGGTCAAATTGGGAGGGTCTTATGAGGGGGTTCTATGGTGGGGGGGTCCATTGGGGGGGTCTTATGAGGGGGTCCTATGGGGGGATCCTGGGGGGGGGGGGAATCATACAGAGGGAAGGGTTTTATGGGGGGGGGTCTTATGAGGGGGAGTTCTCCGGGGGGGGGTTCCATTGGGGGGGTCATAGGAGAGGATCCTGGGGGAGGGGGCGGGGGGGGGTCATATAGGGGGAGGGATCCATTGGGGAAGTCCTATGGGGGGGGTCATCCCCGCGGGGGGGGGATCATATGAGGAGTCCTGGGGAGGTTCTGGGGGGGGGAGGGGAGGTGTATGGGGGGGGTCCTACGGGGGTCCCACGGAGGGATAAAATGGGGGATGTCCTATTGGGGGGGGGGTCATATAGGGAGTCCGGGGGGGGGGTCCTATGAGGGTCAGTTCTAAGGGGTGGGATCCAATGGGGGGGGGAATTCCAATGTATGGGGGGGGGCTGTGAGGGAGGGGGATTCTATCGTGAGGTCTGGGGGGGTTTCATATGGGGGGGTCATACGGGTGGGGTCTCGCGGGGGGGGGGAATCCTGGGGGGACCCTATAGATTGGGGGGAGGGGGAAGAATCCAATACGGGGGGGTTAAATGGGGGGGGTCCTTTGGGATCTCCTAACCTCTCCCCCTTCTGCTCCCCCCCCCCAGGTTCCGGCCGCCAAATCCTCCCCGACCCCCCCGGCCCCCAACCGCCCCCCCGACGGCCGCAGCGAAGGGGGCGACGCCGGGGGGGGGCGCGGGGGGGGGAAACTCCTCCCCTCCTCCCCCCCCACCCCCTCAGCCCCCCCCCCGCCCCCCACACACCAGTGGCCAACTCTGTAGGGAGGGGGGGGGCGACCCCCGGGGGGGGGGGGGAGGGACGGGGGACAACGAATCTCCTCCGCCCCCCCCGCCACCCCCACCCCCTCCTCCGCCCCCCCCCACGACCACCACCATCATCACCGCCCCCCAGCAAAGCCCGGGGGGGGGGCGCGGGCGACCACCAAGCGGAGGGATCTCGCGAGGATTTGGGGGGGGGTCCCGGGGGGGGGCACACGGAGGGGTCGTGGGAGGGTGGGGGTCACCGGCGGGGGGGGGACGTCGAGAGGTCTCGTGGAGGGGGGGGGGGTCGGCGGGGGGGGGACGGCGCTGCCGGCGCTGGAAGAGGAGGGAAACGAGCGAAGAGAGCGCCGAGGGGGGAGGAGGGGGGGGCACGGAGGGGGGGGGGGACAGCGAAGCCCCTCCTCCCGGTCCCCCCCCCCCCGCCGCCCCCCCCCGGGGTTCCCCCCGCGCTGCTGCAGCTGCTGGAGGATTCCATCGAGTGCTGAGGGGGGGGGTCGGAGTGTGGGAACCCCCCCCCCCGGTGTAAATATGGGGTGTTGGGGGGGGGGCGGGGTGGTGTGTGCCCCCCCGGGGGTGGGGGGTCAATAAATGTGGCCCCAGAGGTGGGGCGGAGTGCGAGTGGGGCTTTACTGGGATGGACTGGGAAGGGACTGGGAGGCACTGGGATGGACTGGGGGGGCACTGGGATGAAGTGGGAGGGACTGGGAGATAATGGGATGGACTGAGGGGGCACTGGGATGGACTGGGAGGCACTGGGATGGACTGGGAGGGCACTGGGGAGGCACCGGAATGGACTGGAGGGAACTGGGGGATACTGGGATGGACTGGGAGTACTGGGAGGGCAATGGGGGGTACTGGGGAGTACTGGGATGCACTGGGACGGCACTGGGGGGTACTGAGACAGACTGGGAAGGCACAGGGGGGTACTGGGATGGACTGAGAAGGGGACTGGGATGGACTGGGAGGCACTGGGATGGACTGGGAGGGCACGGGGGGTACTGGGATGGACTGGGGAGGCACTGGGAGGGCACTGGGATGGACTGGGAGGGCACTGGGATGAAGTGGGAGGGACTGGGAGATAATGGGATGGACTGAGGGGGCACTGGGATGGACTGGGAGGACACTGGGATGGACTGGGAGGCACTGGGGGATACTGGGTTGGACTGGGAGTATTGGGATGGACTGGGAGTACTGGGATGGACTGAGGGGTACTGGGGAGTACTGGGATGGACTGGGACAGCACAGGGGGGTACTGGGATGAACTGAGAAGGCACTGGGATGGACTGGGAGGGACTGAGATGGCACTGGGGAGAACTGTGGGGGCACTGGGTTGGACTGGGGAGGCACTGGGATGGACTGGGAGGGCACTGGGGGGTACTGGGATGGACTGGGGAGGCACTGGGAGGGCACTGGGATGGACTGGGAGGGCACTGGGATGAAGTGGGAGGGACTGGGAGGTATTGGGATGGACTGAGGGGGCACTGGGATGGACTGGGAGGCACTGGGATGGACTGGGAGGGCACTGGGATGGACTGGGAGGGCACTGGGGAGGCACCGGAATGGACTGGAGGGAACTGGGGGATACTGGGATGGACTGGGAGTACTGGGAGGGCAATGGGGGGTACTGGGGAGTACTGGGATGCACTGGGACGGCACTGGGGGGTACTGAGACAGACTGGGAAGGCACTGGGGGGTACTGGGATGGACTGAGAAGGGACTGGGATGGACTGGGAGGCACTGGGATGGACTGGGAGTACTGGGAGGGCACTGGGGAGTACTGGGGAGTACTGGGATGACTGGGACGGCACTGGGGGGTACTGAGACAGACTGGGATGGCACTGGGGGGGTACTGGGTTGGACTGGGGAGGCACTGGGATGGACTGGGGAGAACTGGGGGGGTACTGGGTTGGACTGGGGAGGCACTGGGTTGCATTGGGGGGGCACTGGGATGGACTGGGAGGGCACTGGGATGAAGTGGGAGGGACTGGAAGGTATTGGGATGGACTGAGGGGCACTGGGATGGACTGGGGAGGCACTGGGATGAAGTGGGAGGGACTGGAAGGTAAAGGAATGGACTGGAGGGAACTGGGGGATACTGGGATGGACTGGGAGTACTGGGATGGACTGGGGGGGTACTGAGATAGATTGGGATGGCACTGGGGGGTACTGGGATGGACTGGGAGTACTGGGATGGACTGAGAGTATTGGCTGAGTACTGGGAGCTTTACTGGGATGGACTGGGGACAGCATCGTCCCGGAGAGGAGCACTGGGAGCACTGGGATGCGGTGGCCGATACTGGGATAAACTGGGAGGCAGCAATGGATGCTGGGACAAACTGGGACCGCAGGGATGATGGCGAGGCCCCGCCCCCTCCCGTTGGCCCCGCCCATTGCGGGGGCGGGACCGAAACGAGCCACGCCCCCTTAAAGGGCCCGCGCACCAGCAGAGGTGCTGAAGCAGTCCCCGCGTATTGGTGACCCCATACGTTGACGACCCCATGTCCCCATATCCCAGTGATGTCCCCATACCTCCCATATGGGTGTTCCCATATATCAGTGTCCCCGTGTCCCCATATCCCAGTGATGTCCCCATACCTCCCATATGGGTGTTCCCATATATCAGTGTCCCCATGTCCCCGTGTCCCGATGTCCCCATGTATGGGTGACCCCACACATTGGTGTTCCCATATTTCCCATATCCCCACAATGCCCCCGTATCCCCACAGTGTCCCCATGTCCCCACAGTGTCCCCACAATGCCCCCATATAGCAGTGGCCCCACAATGTCCCCATTGTCCCTACAGTGTCCCCACATGTCCCTATATCCCCACAATGTCCCCATATGTCCCCACATGTCCCCACTGTCCCCATATCCCCACATTGTCCCCATAAGTCCTCACTGTCCCCACATGACCCCATGTCCCCCTATCCCCATAATGTCCCCACATGTCCCCACAATGTCCCCATATGTCCCCATTGTCCCCACATCCCAAAATGTCCCCATAAGTCCCCATTGTCCCCACATGTCCCCATATCCCCACAATATCCCCACATGTCCCCCCATGTCCCCACATCCCCATAATGTCTCCATTGTCCCCAATTTGTCCCCATAACCCCACATCCCCACAATGTCCCCCCATATGTTCCCATTGTCCCCACACCCCCACATTGTCCCCATTGTCCCCATATGTCCCCACGTTGTCCCCACATTGTCCCCACTGTCCCCATAGTCCCCATATCCCCACATTGTCCCCATAAGTCCCCATGTCCCCACATCCCCATAATGTCCCCATTGTTCCCATATGTCCCTATTGTCCCTACATCCCCACATTGTCCCCATTGTCCTCACATCCCCACATTGTCCCCATTGTCCCCATATGTCCCCACTTTGTCCCCACATTGTCCCCACTATCCCCACATGTCCCCATATCCCGATATCTCCACAATGTTCCCACTGTCCCCATTGTCTCCACATGTCCCCATATCCCCACAATGTCCCCATTGTCCCCACATCCCCACATCCCCACATGTCCCCCTATGTCCCCATTGTCCCCACACTGTCCCCGCTGTCCCCACACTCGATGCTGTCCCAGCTGCGTGACTCCTGGACGTCCCTTAAGCTGCTTTGTGCGGCGCTCGGCCCCAATCCCTGCGGGGTCACCGTCACTGTCACCACTGTGTCACCACTGTGTCACCATCATCAGTGTCACCACTGTGTCACCATTGCATCCCCATCAGTGTCACCATTGTGTCACCATCATCAGTGTCACCATCATCAGTGTCACCACTGTGTCACCACTGTGTCACCATTGCGTCCCCATCAGTGTCACCATTGTGTCACCATCATCAGTGTCACCATTGTGTCACCATTGTGTCACCATCAGTGTCACCACCGTGTCACCATCATCAGTGTCACCACTGTGTCACCATTGTGTCACCATTGTGTCACCATCATCACTGTCACCGTCAGTGTGAACATCTGTGTCACCATTGTGTCACCATCACTGTTACCACGGTGTCACTGTCATCAGTGTCACCATTGTGTCACCACTGTGTCACCATCATCAGTATCACCATCATCAGTGTCACCACTGTGTCACCATTGTGTCACCATTGTGTCACCATCATCACTGTCAGTGTGAACATCTGTGTCACCATTGTGTCACCATCACTGTTACCACGGTGTCACTGTCATCACTGTCACCATTGTGTCACTATTGTGTCACCATCATCACTGTCACCATCATCAGTGTCACCATTGTGTCACCATTGTGTCACCATCACCAGTGCCACCATCAGTGTGAACATCAGTGTTACCATTGTGTCACCATCACTGTCACCACAGTGTCACCATCATCAGTGTCACCACTGAGTCACCATTGTGTCACCATCACTCTTGCCATTGTGTCACCATCAATGTCACCATCATCAGTGTCACCATTGTGTCGCCATCGGCGTCACCATCACTGTCACCATCAGTATGAACATCAGTGTCACCATTCTGTCACCTCACTGCCACCACTGTGTCACCATCATCAGTGTCACCATTGTGTCACCATTGTGTCACCATTGTGTCACCTTCATCACTGTCACCATCAGTGTCACCATCAGTGTCACCATTGTGTCACCATCATCACTGTCACCATTGTGTCACCATTGTGTCACCTTCATCACTGTCACCATCAGTGTCACCACTGTGTCACCATTGTGTCACCATTGTGTCACCATCATCACTGTCACCGTCAGTGTGAACATCTGTGTCACCATTGTGTCACCATCACTGTTACCACGGTGTCACTGTCATCACTGTCACCATTGTGTCACTATTGTGTCACCATCATCAGTGTCACCATTGTGTCACCACTGTGTCACCATCACCAGTGTCACCATCAGTGTGAACATCAGTGTCACCATTCTGTCACCTCACTGCCACCACTGTGTCACCATCATCAGTGTCACCATTGTGTCACCGTTGTGTCACCATCATCACTGTCACCATCAGTGTGAGCATCAGTGTCTCCATTCTGTCACCATCATCAGTGTCACCATTGTGTCACCATTGTGTCACCTTCATCACTGTCACCGTCACTGTCTCCATCAGTGTCACCATCAGTGTCACCATTGTGTCACCATCATCAGTGTCTCCATTGTGTCACCATCACTGTCACCATCAGTACGAGCGTGTCGCCACCGCTGTCACCATTGTGTCACCATCATCACTGTCACCATTGTGCCATCAGTGTCACCATCGGTGTCACCACCGGTGTCACCATCCCTGTCACCATCACTGACACCATCAGAGTCAGCATTGCGTCACCATCGGTGTGAACAGCAGTGTCACCATCAGTGTCAGCATCGTGTCACCATCCCTGTCACCATCCCTGTCACCCTTTGCACTCCGCCATCACACCTCCCCATCACCCCCCCATTGCACACCCCCCCCATCACTCCCCCCATCGCACACTCCCCCATCAAACCCCCATCTCACACTGCCCCCATTGCACACCCCCCCTTTGCACACCCTCTGATCTCACCCCTCCATCCCCCCCATCCCTCCCATCACCCCCCATCTCACCCCCCCACCCCCCATCTCCCCCTCCCATCACCCCCCCATCTCACCCCCCCACCCCCCCATCTCCCCCTCCCATCACCCCCCCCATCTCACCCCCCTCACCTCCCCATCTCCCCCCCATCTCCCTCCCCCATCTCACCCCCCCCATCCCACCCCCATCTCACCTCCCTCACCCCCCCATCTCCCCCCATCTCCCTCCCCCATCTCACTCCCATCTCACCCCCCTCACCCCCCCCATCTCCCTCCCCCATCTCCCCCCACCTCCCCCTCCCATCTCACCCCCCCATCTCACCCCTCATCTCCCCCCTCAATCTCCCTCCATCTCATCCCCCCATCTCATCCCCCCATCTCACCCCCCCCATCTCCCCCCTCATTTCACCCCATCGTCTCACCCTCCCATCTCACCCCTCATTTTCCCCCCATCTCACACTCCCATCTACCTCCCATCTCACCCCTCCATCTCACCCCCCCATCTCCCCCGCTCATTTCACCCCATCGTCTCACCCCCCCATCTCACAACCCCCATCTCACACCCCCATCTCACCCCTCCCATCTCCCCCCCATCTCCTCCCCTCATTTTACCCCCCATCTCACACCCCCATCTCCCCCCTCCCATCCCCCCATCTCCCCCCCATCTCACCCCTCCCATCTCACCCCCCCATCCCCCCCATCTCACCCCCCCATCCCACCCCCCATCTCCCCCCCTCATTTCACCCCATCTCACACCCCCCCATCTCACCCCATCTCACCCCCATTTCACCACCCCATCTCACATCCCCCCACCTCCCCATCTCACCCCCCCATCTCACCCCCATCTCCCCCCCCATCTCACCCCCCCCCATCCCCCCATATTTCTTCCCATCTCCCTCCCCATCTCACCCCCTCCCCCCCTTTGCACACTCCCCCCCCCCTCCCCATAATCCTCCCATAATCCCACCCGCAGCGAAACCAACGGCGGGGGGGGGGGGAGCTCACCCACAGCCCCCCCCCACACCCACTCGTGTCACCCCCCCTAACCACCCTAACAATGCGCGTGGATGGGGGTGGGGGGGGAGATGGGTTCCCCCCCCCCTCGGCTTCTCTCTCCCCCCTTCTCCGGCCCAAAGCCTTAAAGGGGCGGAGCTGAAAGCGGACCCCCCCACACCCGTGCCCGCCCCCCCCCCCCCGGTTACTCAGCGCCTCCCGCGGCAGCAGCAGCGCAGCACCGCCCCCCCCCCCGCACTGCCCGTGGGACCCCACGCGTGTCCGGATACGGGGGGGTCACACTCGGGACGCGGCCACGAGATGGAGCGCAGCGACGACGGCAGGTGAGGGAGGGAAGGGGGGGGCACATGGGGACAAGGGGGGTCTGGGGGGGTCGTGATGGCAGTGTGTCATGGGGACACGTAGGGACAGTTGGGACAAGAGGGTCTGGGGGGGTCATGGGGACACGTGGGGACAGTTGGGGACAAGAGGGGGGTCGGAGGGGTCGTGATGGCAGTGGGTCATGGGGACACATAGGGACAATTGGGACAAGGGGGGGTCTGGGGGGGTCGTGGGGACACATAGGGTCAGTTGGGAACAAGGCGGGGTCTGGGGGGGTCGTGGGGACACATAGGGACAGTTGGGACAAGGGGGGGTCGGGGGGGTTGTGGGGACTCATAGGGACAGTTGGGGACACGGAGGGGTCTGGGGGGGTCATGGGGACACATGGGGACAGTTGGGGACAAGGGGCGGTCTGGGGGGGCATGGGAACACATGGGGACAGTTGGGACAAGGGGGGGTCGGGGGGGGTTGTGGGGACAGTTGGGGACAAGGGGGAGTCTGGGGGGGTCGTGGGGACACGTGGGGACAGTTGGGGACAAGGGGGGGTCAGGGGGGGTCGTGATGGCAGTGGGTCATGGGGACACATAGGGACAGTTGGGACAAGGGGGGGGGTCTGGGGGGGTTATGAGGACACATGGGGACAGTTGGGACAAGGGGGGGGTCTGGGGGGGTTGTGGGGACACATGGAGACAGTTGGGGACCGGGAGGGTGTCTGGGGGGGTCATGGTGGCAGTGGGTCATGGGGACACTTGGGGACAATGGGACATGGGGGGGGGGGGTCTTGGGGACAGTGGCTCTTAGTGACATTTTGGGGACATGGGTGTGTGGGGTGGGTCGTGGTGACACATGGGGACAGTTGGGGACGGGGGGGGCTCTGCGGGGGTCCTGGTGGCAGTGGGTCTTAGGGACATTTGGGGACAGTTGGGGACGGGAGAGCCTGGGGGGGGGGTTGTGGTGGCATCCAGGTGACACATGGGGACAGCTGGGGACAAGGGGGGGGTCATGGTGGAAGTGGGTCATGGGGACAGTTGGGGACAGGGGGGGAGTCTTGGGGGGGTCGTGGGGACAGTGGGTCATGGGGACACATGGGGACAGTAGGGGACGAGGGAGGGTCTGGGGGGCCATGGTGACAAATGGGGACAGTTGGGGATAAAGGGGAGGGGGGTCTGAGGTGTCCTGGTGACACATGGGGACAGTTGGGGACAAGGTGGGGAGTCGTAGGGGGTCACACATGGGGACAGTTGGGGACAAGGGGGGGTTTGGGGGGTCGTGGTGACAAATGGGGACATTTGGAGACATGGGGTGGTATGGGGGGGGCATGGTGACACATGAGGACAGTTGGGGACAAAGGGGGGGGGGTCTGAGGGGTCCTGGTGACACATGGGGACAGTTGGGGACAAAGGGGGGGTCGTAGGGGCTCACACATGGGGACAGTTGGGGACAAGGGGGGGCCTGGGGGGGTCGTGATGACACATGGGGACAGTAGGGGACAAGGGAGGGTCTGGGGGGGACATGGTGACAAATGGGGACAGTTGGGGACAAAGGGGGGGGCAAAGGGGGTGTCATGGTGACACATGGGGACAGTTGGGGACAGGGGGGGGACTGGGAGGTCATGGGGACAAAGGGGGGGGGTCTGGGGGGAGTGATAGTGACACATGGGGACACACAGGGACAGTGGGACAAGGGGGGGTCCTGGTGACATCACATCTGGGTGACATATGGGGACAGGGGGGGTCACGAGAGGGTCTGGGGGGGGTCGTGGTGGCACCGGGTCCTGGTGACACATGAGGACCAAAGGGGGGGGTATTGGGGGGGGGTCCCGGTGCCATTGGTCTCGGTGCCACATAAGGACACTTGGGGACACGCGGGGGGGACAAAGGGGGGGCCATGGTGACACATGGGGACAGTTGGGGACGAGGGAGGGTCTGGGGGGGTCGTGGTGGAAGTGGGTCATGGGGACCCCCCCCCTTTGTCGTACCCCCCCCCCCCCCGGCCCCGCACACCCACGTGACCCGGCGCTGTGCTCCCGGATTACCTCTAATCCCCCCCCCCCCCCCGCTCCTCCCCCACGGGTGACAGCGGTGTCACGGGGGGGTTACCCAACCCCCACCCCCTCCCCTGGGGGCTCATTAGAGCGGCGGTGTTAATGAGGCTGAGGCACAAACAACGCTGTGCCCCGGGGGGGGTCCCAAGTAAGATGCGGGGGGGAGAGGAGGGGTTGTTTGTGCGTGCCCCCCCCCAGCTGGGCCGGTGGGTGGGGGCGTGGCTAATAGGGAGGGGGCGGGGCTATGGGACAGTGGGTGGGGCTGTGGGTGGACCCAACTGAAAGGGCGGGGCTAAGGGCAGGGTGGACCAATGGGCCGCGTCGGGGCGGGGCTATGGGCGGGGCTATGATGGAGAGGGCGGGGCTATGGGGAAAATGGGCAGGGCTGTGGGTGGATCCAACGGAAGGGGCGGGGCTAGGGGGCGGAGCTGACCAATGGGTTGCGGTGGGGCGGGGTTATGGGCGGGGCTATGATGGAGAGGGCGGGGCTATAGAAACAGTAGGCGAGGCTGTGGGTGGATCCGACGGAAGGGGCGGGGCTAAGGGCGGGGCAGACCAATGGGCTGCGTTGTGGGCGGGGCTATACTGGTGGAGAGGGGCTATGGGTACAGAGGGCGGGGCTAGCACAGGGGGCGGGGCTAGAGAAGTGGGTGGCCTATGGAGTAGGCTGTGGGCGGGGCTACATTCGAGTTGGGGCGGGGCTGGCAGAGGAGCGGACCAATAGGGCGGGTTGTGGGCGGGGCTCCCGGGGTGGGGCAGCTGCACAGCGGTGCGGCGTGGGGATGGGCGAGGGGCAGCCCAGGTATGGGGGGGGGGGAACTGGGAGCACTGGGAGGACTGGGATGTGGCGCGGGTGTGCTATGGGGGGCACTGGGAGTTACTAGGGGGGTACTGGGATGGAACTGTATGATACTGGGAGGTATGGGGGGGTACTGGGAGGGACTGGGATGTGATGCAGTGATGCTGGGGGGCACTGGGAGTTACTGGGGAGGTACTGGGAGGGACTGGGAGCACTGAGGGGTAACTGGGAGTGAGCTGCAGCGTGCGGGGAGGGAACTGGGAGCTGGTCCAGAAGTGTTGGGAGGGAGCTGGGGGTGTACTGGGAGCTACTGGGAGGGTACTGGAGGTTACTGGAGGATGGGGGGGAGGGGCTGGACTGGGGGTACTGGGAGTGAGCTGCAGGGTCCTGAGGGGGGACTGGGAGGTGAATTGGGTGGTGCTGCTGCTGTACTGGGGGGGCATTGGGAGTTACTGGGGGGCACTGGGAGGGACATGGGGGGGCACTGGAAGGGACTGAGGGGCACTGGGAGTTACTGGGGAACACTGGGAGGGACTGGGAGGTACTGGGGGGGCACTGGGAGGGACTGGAGGGGCATTGGATGTTACTGGGGGGCACTGGGGAGCTTTACTGGGAATTACTAGGGGGCACTGGGAGTTACTGGAGAAGAACTGGGAGGGACTGGGAGTTACTGGGGGAGGACTGGGGTGGACTGAGGGGCACTGGGAGATACTGGGAGGGACTGGGGATCAGTGGGAGTTACTGGGGGCTTTACTGGGAGTTACTGGGAGGGACTAGGAGGGAACTGGGATGGAACTGGGGGTTGTTGGGGGCTTTACTGGGGTGGACTGGGAGGGAACTGGGATGGAACTGGGGGTTGTTGGGGGCTTTACTGGGGTGGACTGGGAGGGAACTGGGATGGATTGGGGGCTGTTGGGGGCTTTACTGGGGTGGACTGGGAGGGAACTGGGATGGACTGGGGACTGTTGGGGGCTTTACTGGGATGGACTGGGAGGGAACTGGGATGGACTGGGGGCTGTTGGGGGCTTTACTGGGGTGGACTGGGAGAGAACTGGGATGGACTGGGGGCTGTTGGGGGCTTTACTGGGGTGGACTGGGAGGGAACTGGGATGGACTGGGGGCTGTTGGGGGCTTTACTGGGGTGGACTGGGAGGGAACTGGGATGGATTGGGGGCTGTTGGGAGCTTTACTGGGGTGGACTGGGAGGGAACTGGGATGGATTGGGGGCTGTTGGGGGCTTTACTGGAGTGGACTGGGAGAGAACTGGGATGGACTGGGGGCTGTTGGGGGCTTTACTGGAGTGGACTGGGAGGGAACTGGGATGGACTGGGGGCTGTTGGGGGCTTTACTGGGGTGGACTGGGAGGGAACTGGGATGGATTGGGGACTGTTGGGGGCTTTACTGGGATGGACTGGGAGGGAATTGGGATGGACTCGGGGGTGTTGAGAGGTTTACTGGGGTGGACTGGGAGGGAACTGGGATGGACTGGGGGCTGTTGGGGGCTTTACTGGGGTGGACTGGGAGGGAACTGGGATGGACTGGGGGCTGTTGGGGGCTTTACTGGGGTGGACTGGGAGGGGACTGGGATGGACTGGGGGCTGTTGGGAGCTTTACTGGGGTGGACTGGGAGGGAACTGGGATGGACTGGGGGCTGTTGGGGGCTTTACTGGGGTGGACTGGGAGGGGACTGGGATGGACTGGGGGCTGTTGGGAGCTTTACTGGGGTGGACTGGGAGGGAACTGGGATGGACTGGGGGCTGTTGGGGGCTTTACTGGGGTGGACTGGGAGGGGACTGGGATGGACTGGGGGCTGTTGGGAGCTTTACTGGGGTGGACTGGGAGGGAACTGGGATGGACTGGGGGCTGTTGGGGGCTTTACTGGGGTGGACTGGGAGGGGACTGGGATGATGATGACAATGGTGATGACAATGGTGATGGTGACAATGGCGGTGGTGACGATGGTGACGATGATGATAACAATGGTGATGATGATGATGGTGGTGACAGTAAAGACAATGGCGACGATGGTGACGATGATGATGACAATGGTGATGATGATGATGGTGATGATGATGATGTGAGGATGATAACATGGTGATGGTGATGATGATGATGTGACAGCGTTTGATGATGATGATGTGAGGATGATGATGATGATGATGGTGAGGATGATAACAATGGTGGTGGTGGTGATGATGATGATGATGTCACAGCGTTGAAGATGATGATGATGTGAGGATAACAATAGTGATGATGGTGATGATGATGGTGATGATGATGACGATGGTGATGACAATGGAAATGATGATGACGATGATGTGACAGCATTGATGATGATGATGGTGAGGATGATGATGATGATGTAAGCATGATAACAATGGTGGTGGTGGTGATGATGATGATGATGATGATGATGATGATGATGATGATGTCACAGCGTTGAAGATGATGATGATGTGAGGATGATAATAATGGTGATGATGGTGATAATGATGATTTGACAGCGATGATGACGATGATGACGATGGTGATGACAATGGAAATGATGATGATGTGACAGCATTGATGATGATGATGGTGAGGATGATGATGATGATGTAAGCGTGATAACAATGGTGATGATGGTGACGATGGTGGTGACAATGGTGGTGGTGATGATGATGATGGTGATGTGAGGATGATAAGAATGGTGATGATGATGATGATGATGATGATGATGATGATGATGTCACAGCGTTGAAGATGATGATGATGTGAGGATGATAACAATGGTGATGATGGTGATAATGATGATTTGACAGTGATGATGACGATGATGACGATGGTGATGACAATGGAAATGATGACGATGATGTGACAGCATTGATGATGATGATGGTGAGGATGATGATGATGATGTAAGCATGATAACAATGGTGATGATGGTGACGATGGTGGTGACAATGGTGGTGATGATGATGATGATGGTGATGTGACAGTGTTGATGGTGGTGATGATGATGATATGAGGATGATAACGGTGATGATGATGATGCCAATGATGATGACGATGATGATGATGATGATGGCGAGGATGATAAGAATGGTGATGATGATGATGATGATGATGATGATGATGTCACAGCGTTGAAGATGATGATGATGTGAGGATGATAACAATGGTGATGATGGTGATGATGATGATGGTGAGGATGATAACAATGGTGATGATGGTGATAATGATGATTTGACAGCGATGATGACGATGATGACGATGGTGATGACAATGGAAATGATGACGATGTGACAGCATTGATGATGATGATGGTGAGGATGATGATGATGATGTAAGCGTGATAACAATGGTGATGATGGTGACGATGGTGGTGACAATGGTGGTGGTGATGATGATGATGGTGATGTGACAGTGTTGATGATGGTGATGATGATGATGTGAGGATGATAACGGTGAGGATGATGATGCCAATGATGATGACGACGATGATGATGATGATGATGGTGAGGATGATAAGAATGGTGATGATGATGATGATGATGATGATGTGACAGCGTTGACAATGATGATGATGACGACAATGGTGATGATGATGATGACGATGATGATGATGTGACAGCGATGATGATGATGACGTGAGGATGATGATGATGACGATGATGATGATGATGGTGAGGATGATAAGAATGGTGATGATGATGATGATGATGATGATGATGATGTCACAGCGTTGAAGATGATGATGATGTGAGGATGATAACAATGGTGATGATGGTGATGATGATGATGGTGAGGATGATAACAATGGTGATGATGGTGATAATGATGATTTGACAGCGATGATGACGATGATGACGATGGTGATGACAATGGAAATGATGATGATGTGACAGCATTGATGATGATGATGGTGAGGATGATGATGATGATGTAAGCGTGATAACAATGGTGATGATGGTGACGATGGTGGTGACAATGGTGGTGGTGATGATGATGATGGTGATGTGAGGATGATAAGAATGGTGATGATGATGATGATGATGATGATGATGATGTCACAGCGTTGAAGATGATGATGATGTGAGGATGATAACAATGGTGATGATGGTGATAATGATGATTTGACAGCGATGATGACGATGATGACGATGGTGATGACAATGGAAATGATGACGATGTGACAGCATTGATGATGATGATGGTGAGGATGATGATGATGATGTAAGCGTGATAACAATGGTGATGATGGTGACGATGGTGGTGACAATGGTGGTGATGATGATGATGATGGTGATGTGACAGTGTTGATGATGGTGATGATGATGATGTGAGGATGATAACGGTGATGATGATGATGCCAATGATGATGACGATGATGATGATGATGATGGCGAGGATGATAAGAATGGTGATGATGATGATGATGATGATGATGATGATGTCACAGCGTTGAAGATGATGATGATGTGAGGATGATAACAATGGTGATGATGGTGATAATGATGATTTGACAGCGATGATGACGATGATGACGATGGTGATGACAATGGAAATGATGATGATGTGACAGCATTGATGATGATGATGGTGAGGATGATGATGATGATGTAAGCGTGATAACAATGGTGATGATGGTGACGATGGTGGTGACAATGGTGGTGGTGATGATGATGATGGTGATGTGACAGTGTTGATGATGGTGATGATGATGATGTGAGGATGATAACGGTGAGGATGATGATGCCAATGATGATGACGATGATGATGATGATGATGGCGAGAATGATAAGAATGGTGATGATGATGATGATGATGATGATGATGATGATGATGATGATGTGACAGCGTTGATGATGATGATGATGTAAGCATGATAACAATGGTGACGATGGTGACGATGGTGGTGACAATGGTGATGATGATGATGGTGAGGATGATAACAATGGTGATGATGATGATGATGACGACAACGGTGATGATGATGATGACGATGATGATGATGTGACAGCGATGATGATGATGACGTGAGGAGGATGATGATGACGACGATGATGATGATGATGGTGAGGATGATAACAATGGTGGTGATGATGATGGTGACGACGATGATGATGATGATGAAGATGATGATGGTGATGATGATATGAGGATGATAACAATGGTGATGACGATGACGACGACGATGATGATGATGATGACGATGATGTGACATGATGATGATGATGATGATGGTGATGATGATGTAAGGATGATAACAATGGTGGTGATGATGATGGTGACGACGATGATGATGACAGTGATGATGACGATGATGATGATGACGACGATATGACAGTGATGATGGTGATGATGATGATGATGGTGGTGATGATGTGAGGATGATAACGATGTGATGATGATGACGACGATGATGATGAAGGCTCCCCCCCAGCACCGACCCCCTGCCCGGCGATGCCGCAGGCTCCGTCCCTGAGGAAGGGCTCAGTGCCCAGCAGCTCTTCGCCACCAGCGACGGCCTGACCTACAAGTAGGGGGGGGCAGTGGCCCCACATCCTGCGTCCCCCCCATAGGGCCACCCCAAATGTCCCCCTGCCCCCATCACCCCTATTTCGACCCCCCCTCCAGGCACCACTGTCCCTATAGGGCCACCCCAAATGTGCCCCCCTGTCCCCATAACCCCAATGTACCCCCCAGATACAGCTATCCTTATAGGGCAACCCCAAATGTGCCCCCCTGTCCTCATAACCCCAATGTACCCCCCCCAGATACAGCTATCCTTATAGGGCCACCCCAAATGTGCCCCCCTGTCCCCATAACCCCAATGTACCCCCCCCAGCACTACTGTCCCCATAGGGCCACCCCAAATGTCCCCCCCCCCATCCCTATAACTCCTATGCCCCCCCCAGGGACCACTGTCTCTATAGGGCCACCCCAAATGTCCCCCCACATCCCATAACCCCAATGTACCCCCCCCAGACACAGCTATCCTTATAGGGCCACCCCAAAAGTCCCTCTGCCCCCATAACCCCTATGACCACCCTCCCCATGCATTCCTGTCCCCATAGAGCCACCCCAAATGTCCCCCCCCCATCCCATAACCCCAATGTTCCCCCCCCAGGGACCACTGTCCCCATAGGGCCACCCCAAATGTCCCCCCCACCCCCATAACCCCTATGTCCTCCCCCCCGCACCACTGTCCCCATAGGGCCACCCCAAATGTCCCTCCCCCATCCCTATAACTCCTATGCCCCCCCCTCAGCTTCCACTGTCCCTACAGGGCCACCCCAAATGTCCCCCCTCTATAACCCCTATTTGGAACCCCCCCCCCCCCCGGGGACCACTGTCCCTATAGGGCCACCCCAAGTGTCCCCCCCCCATAACCTCTATTTCGCCCCCCCACCCCAGGCACTGCTATCCCCATAGGGCCACCCCAAATGTCCCCCCCAACCCCATAACCCCTATGTCCCCCCCCAGCACCACTGTCCCTATAGGGCCACCCCAAATGTCCCTCCCCATCCCATAACCCCTATGTCCCCCCCCCTGGCACTACTGTCCCCATAGGGTCACCCCAAATGTCCCCCCCAACCCCATAACCCCTATGTCCCCCCCCCCCGCACCACTGTCCCTACAGGGCCATCCCAAATGTCCCCTCCCATAACCCCTATTTTGACCCCCCCTCCAGGCACCGCTGTCCCCATAGGGCCACCCTAAATGTGCCCCCATCCCCATAACCTCGATATGCCCCCCCCAGACATTGCTGTCCCTATAGGGCCACCCCAAATGTCCCCCCCCCCCCGTCCCCATAACCCCTATTTCGCTATTTCAACCCCCCCACCAGAACTATTGTCCCCATAGGGTCACCCCAAAAGTCCCCCATCCCCATAACCCCTATGTCCCCCCCCAGGCACTACTGTCCCTATAAGGCCACCCCAAATGTCCCCCCCCATAACCCTATTTCGACCTCCCCCCACCCCAGGGACCACTGTCCCTATAAGGCCACCCTAAATGCCCCCCTGTCCCCATAACCCCTATGTTCCCCCCCAGCACCACTGTCCCCATAGGGCCACCCCGAATGTCCCCCCCCCATCCCTATAACTCCTATGCCCCCCCCCAGCTTCCACTGTCCCTATAGGGCCACCCCAAATGCCCACCCCGTCCCTATAACCCCTATTGCCCCCGCTATGGGGTGACCCTATAAGTGACCCCCCCTCCCCCCCCCCCAGTGATTTCCTCATCCTGCCCGGCTTCATTGACTTTGCAGCTGAGGAGGTGGTGAGTGGACCCTATAAATCCCCCCCATAAATCCACCCCATAAATCCCCCCCATAATCCACCTCATAAATCCACCCTATAAATCCATCCCATAAACCACCCCATAATCCACCCCATAAATCCATCCCATAATTCACCCCATAATCCACCCCATAAATGCACCCCATAAACCACCCCATAATCCACCCCATAAATCTACCCCATAATCCATCCCAAAAACCATCCCAAAAACCACCCCATAGATCCACCCCATAATCCACCCCATAAATCCACCCCATAACTCCACCCCATAAATCCATCCCCCATACCCCTCTGTGGGGGGCACAGAACTCTAAGGTGGGGCACCCTATAGGATGTGGGGTTTTGGGATGGGTTCCCCTATAGGATATGGGGTTCTGGGGGGGTCCCCTATAGAATATGGGGTTCTGTGGAGGTTCCCCTATAGGATATGGGTTTTTTGGGGGGGTTCCCTATAGGATATGGGTTTTATTGGGGTTCCCCTATAGGACAGGGGTCTTGGAGAGGTTTCCCTATAGGATATGGGGTTCTGGGGGGGTCCCCTATAGGACATGGGGTCTTGTGGAGGTTCCCCTATAGGATATGGAGTTCTGGGGTGATCCCCTATAGGATATGGGGTCTTGTGGAGGTTCCCCTATAGGATATGGGGTTTTGTGGAGGTTCCCCTATAGGATATGGAGTTCTGTGGGGGCTCCCTGTAGGATATGGGGGTACTGGCGGAGTCCCCTATAGGATATGGGTTTTTGGAGGGTTTCCCTATAGGACATGGGGTCTTGTGGAGGTTCCCCTATACAATATGGAGTTCTAGGGTGATCCCCTATAGGATACGGGTTTTTGGGGGGTTTCCCTATAGGATGTGGGGTCTTGTGGAGGTTCCCCTATAGGATATGGGGTTCTGTGAGGTTCCCCTATAGGATATGGTTTTTGGGGGGTTCCCCTATAGGATATGGGGTTCTGTGGAGGCTCCCCTATAGGATATGGGGTTCTATGGAGGCTCCCCTATAGGATATGGGGTACTGGCGGAGTCCCCTATAGGATATGGGTTTTTGGAGGGCTCTCCTATAGGACATGGGGTCTTGTGGAGGTTTCCCTATAGGATATGCAGTTCTGGGGGATTCCCTTTGGGATATGGGGTTTTGTGGAGGTTCCCTTTTAGGATATGGGTTTTTTTTGGGTTCCCCTATAGGATATGGGGTTCTGTGGGGTTCCCTATAGGATATGGGGTTTTGTGGAGGTTTCCCTATAGGATATGGGGTTTTGTGGAGGTTTCCCTATAGGATATGGGGTTTTGTGGAGGTTCGCTATAGAATATGGGTTTCTGGGGGGTTCCCCTATAGAACAGAGGTCTTGGAGACGTTCCCCTATAGGATATGGGGTTCTGGGGTGGGTCCCCTCTCCAGGAGCTGTGGGTGGGTGATGAGGAGCCCCTCCGTGCCCCTATAGGATCTGACGTCGGCGCTGACGAAGCAGATCACCCTAAAAACCCCGCTGGTGTCCTCCCCTATGGACACCGTCACCGAGGCTGACATGGCCATCGCCATGGCTGTGAGTGGGGTCACGGGGTTATGGGGTCACGGGGTTATGGGGTCATGAGGTTATGGGGTCATGAGGTTATGGGGTTATGGGGTCATGAGGTTATGGGGTCATGGAGTCATGAGGTTATGGGGTCATGGGGTTGTGAGTGGGGTCATGAGGTCATGGGGTTATGGGGTCATGGGGCTGTGAGTGGGGTCATGGGGTCACAGGATTATGGGATTATGGGGTCATGGGGCTGTGAGTGGGGTCATGGGGTTATGGGGCTGTGAGTGGGGTTATGGGATCATGGGGTTATGGGGCTGTGAGTGGGGCCGTGGGGTCATGGGGCTGTGGGGTTATGGGGTTGTGGGGTCCTGGGGTTATGGGGTCATGGGGCTGTGAGTGGGGTCATGGGGTTATGGGGTCATGGGGTTATGGGGTCATGGGGATATGAGTGGGGTCATGGGGTTATGGGGCTGTGGGGTCCTGGGGTTATGGGGTCATGGGGCTGTGAGTGGGGTCATGGGGTTATGGGGCTGTGGGGTTATGGGGTCGTGGAGTCATGGGGTTATGGGGTCATGGGGCTGTGAGTGGGGTCATGGGATCACGGGGTCATGGGGCCATCGGGTTATGGGGTCATGGGGCTGTGGAGTTATGAGGTCATGGGGCTGTGAGTGGGGTTATGGGGTTATGGGTTCATGGGGTTGTGGGGCTGTGAGTGGAGTTATGGGTTCATGGGGTTATGGAGCTGTGGGGTTATGGGGTCGTGGCATCCTGGGGTTATGGGGTCGTGAAGTTATGGAGCTGTGGGGTTGTGGATCTGTGGGGTTGTGGGGTGATGGGATAGTGGAGTTATGGGGTTATGGGGCAGTGGGATTATGGGTCTGTGAGTGGGGCCGTGGGGTTATGGGGCTGTGGGCTTGTGGGGTTATGGGGCTATGGGGTTATGGGATTCTGAGGCTGTGGGGTTATGGGGCCATGGAGTTACAGCGCTGTGGGGTTATGGGGTTATGGGGTTGTGGGGATATGGGGTTATGGGGTTATGGGATTAAGGTGTTAAGGGTTATGGTATCATGGAGTTACGGGATTAAGGAAGTATGAGGTTATGGGATTATGGGGGTGTTGGGTTTGGGATTATGCAGTTATGGGGCTGTTGGATTATGGCTTTATGGGGTCATGGGATTATGGTTTTATGGGGTTATAGGATTACAGGTCATGGGGTTATGGGATTACGGGGCTATCGAGTTATGGGATTATGGGGCTATTGAGTTATGGGATTATGGGACTATTGAGTTATGGGATTACGGGGCTATCGAGTTATGGGATTACGGGGCTACTGAGTTATGGGATTATGGGGTTATTGAGTTATGGGATTACGGGGCTATTGAGTTATGGGATTATGGGGTTATTGAGTTATGGGATTATGGGGCTATTGAGTTATGGGATTATGGGGCTATCATGACGGACCAATCATTTGGGG
This sequence comes from Chrysolophus pictus, assembly GCA_037305975.1. Taxonomy (NCBI): domain Eukaryota; kingdom Metazoa; phylum Chordata; class Aves; order Galliformes; family Phasianidae; genus Chrysolophus; species Chrysolophus pictus. Next base: position 196,139,087 of record CM074576.1, read on the forward strand.
CCACGGTGCAGGGGCGCCCCTCCCAACGTCACCATATCCCCCTTTATCCCACCTCCCCACCCCCCCCCTATCCCCGTGCCCCCCAGCTGATGGGTGGCATCGGGATCATCCACCACAACTGCAGCCCCGAGTTCCAGGCCAGCCAGGTGCGCAAGGTGAAGGTATGGCGCCCTCTGCCCCCCCGGGACCCCCCACATCCCCCCATAACTCACCCGTACCCCATATCCCCCCATAACCCCCATATCCCATACCCCCCCATACCCCATATCCCCCTCTATATCCCCCCGATATCCCATATCCTCCCCATATCCCATATCCCTCCCGTACTCCCCCATATCCCCCCATACCCCATATATCCCCCCATATCCCCCCCCCCATCCCATAATACCCCTGCAGTGCTTCCAGTAGGGCTGCACCCAAGAGCTGGCTGTGCTGAGTGACCCCATATCCCCCCATACCCCATATCCCAAATCCCCCCCATACCCCATATCTCTCCACATCCCCCCATACCCCATATCCCCAAAACCCCATATCCCATATCCCCCTATATCCCATATCCTCCCATATCCCCATACCCCATATCCCCCCATATCCCCATATGCCATACCCCATACCCCATATTTGCCATATCCCCTATACCCCCCATCCCATAATACACTACAATGCAGTGCTTCCAGAAGGCCTGTACCCAGGAGCCGGCCATGCTGAGCACCCCATATCCCATATCCCCCCATACCCCATACCCCCCATATCCCATATTCCCCATAACCCATATCCCCCCATACCCCATATCCCATATCCTACACCCCATAATATTCCCCCCTCCCCCCCATCCCATAATACCCCTGCAGCGCTTCCAGCAGGGCTGCCCCCAGGAGCCAGCGGTGCTGAGCCCCCCCATATCCCATATCCCCCCATAACCCATATCCCCCATCCCCCATATCCCATCCCCCATATCTCATACCCCATATGTTCCCATACCCCATATCCCTCTATACTCCATATCCCCATACCCCATACCTCATATCCCATACCTCATATCCCATATCCCCCCATACCCCATAACTCCCCATATCCCATATCCCCCATCCCCCATCCCCCACACCCCATATATCCCCCCTATACCCCCCCATCCCATAATACCCCCGCAGCGCTTCCAGCAGGGCTGCACGCGGGAGCCGGCGGTGCTGAGCCCCCCCATAGTCCTTATCCCCCCATACCCCATATCCCATATCCCCCCACACCCCATATCCCCCATAACCCATATCCCCATACCCCACACCCCATATATCCCCCCTTCCCCCCATCCCATAATACCCCCGCAGCGCTTCCAGCAGGGCTGCACGTGGGAGCCGGCGGTGCTGAGCCCCCCCATAGTCCTTATCCCCCCATACCCCATATCCCATATCCCCCCACACCCCATATCCCCCATAACCCATATCCCCATACCCCACACCCCATATATCCCCCCTTCCCCCCATCCCATAATACCCCCGCAGCGCTTCCAGCAGGGCTGCATGCGGGAGCTGGCGGTGCTGAGCCCCCCCATATCCCATATCCCCCATATCCCATATCTCCCCATTCCCCATCCCCCATATCCCCCCATATCCCCATGTCCCCATAGCCAATATCCCTCCCATACCCCATATCCTCCCTTATACCCCATACCTCCCATATCCCCCATCCCCCATATCCCCCATACCCCATATCCCCCCATCCCCCACACCCCATACATCCCCCCCTATACCCCCCCATCCCATAATACCCCCGCAGCGCTTCCAGCAGGGCTGCACGCGGGAGCCGGCGGTGCTGAGCCCCCCCATAGTCCTTATCCCCCCATACCCCATATCCCATATCCCCCCATACCCCATATCCCCATACCCCATCCCCCACACCCCATATATCCCCCTACACCCCCCATCCCATAATACCCCCGCAGCGCTTCCAGCAGGGCTGCACGCAGGAGCTGGCGGTGCTGAGCCCCCCCATATCCCATATCCCCCCATACCCCATATCCCATATCCCCCCATACCCCATCCCCCATCCCCCACACCCCATATATCCCCCCCATCCCATAATACCCCCGCAGCGCTTCCAGCAGGGCTGCACGCGGGAGCCGGCGGTGCTGAGCCCCCCCATATCCCATATCCCCCATATCCCATATCCCCCATCCCCCATATCCCCCATACCCCATCCCCCACACCCCATAATATTCCCCCCTATACCCCCCCATCCCATAATACCCCCGCAGCGCTTCCAGCAGGGCTGCACGCGGGAGCCGGCGGTGCTGAGCCCCGCGCACACAGTTGGCGACGTGCTGGAGCTGCGGCGGCGCAGGGGCTGCTCGGGGGTCCCGGTGACTCAGAGCGGCAGGATGGGGGGGCGGCTGCAGGGCATCGTCACCTCCAGGGACATCGACTTCCTGGGGGAGGGGCAGCACGGGACGCCGCTGGGGCAGGTGGGTGGGTTGGGATTACGGGATTGGGATTACAGGATTGGGATTAGAGGATTAGGGGTTGGGATTGGGAATGGGATTAGGGGTGGGGTTGGGGGGTGGCTGCGGGGCATCGTCACCTCCAGGGACATCGACTTCCTGGGGGAGGGGCAGCACGGGACACCGCTGGGGCAGGTGGGTGGGTTGGGATTACGGGATTGGGATTATGGGATTGGGATTACAGAATTGGGATTACGGGATTGGGATTACAGGATTAGGGGTTAGGGGGGATTAGGATTAGGGCTGGGGTTAGGGGGCAGCTGCAGGGCATCGTCACCTCCAGGGACATCGACTTCCTGGGGGAGGGACAGCACAGGACACCGCTGGGGCAGGTGGGTGGGGTTGGGGTTGGGATTACTGGATTGGGATTACAGGATTAGGGGTTGCGATTGGGAATGGGATTAGGGGTGGGAATGGGATCAGGGGTGGGGTTGGGGGGCGGCTGCAGGGCATCGTTGCCTCCAGGGACATCGACTTCCTGGGGGAGGGGCAGCACGGGACTCTGCTGGGGCAGGTGGGTGGGGTTGGGATTGGGATTACGGGATTGGGATTACAGGATTGGGATTAGAGGATTAGGGGTTAGGGTTGGGAATGGGATTAGGGTTGGGGTTGGTGGGTGGCTGCGGGGCATCGTTACCTCCAGGGACATCGACTTCCTGGGGGAGGGGCAGCATGGGACTCTGCTGGGGCAGGTGGGTGGGGTTGGGATTGGGATTACGGGATTGGGATTACAGGATTGGGATTAGAGGATTAGGGGTTAGGGTTGGGACTGGGATTAGGGCTGGGGTTGGTGGGCGGCTGCAGGGCATCGTCACCTCCAGGGATATCGACTTCCTGGGGGAGGGGCAGCACGGGACTCTGCTGGGGCAGGTGGGTGGGGTTGGGATTACGGGATTGGGATTAGAAGATTAGGGGTTGCGATTGGGAATGGGATTAGGGGTGGAGTTGGGGGGCGGCTGCAGGGCATCGTCACCTCCAGGGACATCAACTTCCTGGGGGAGGGGCAGCAAGAGGCATTGCTCGGGCAGGTGGGTGGCACTGGGGTTGGGATTACAGGATTGGGATTACAGGATTAGGGATTTGGGCTGGGAATGGGATTAGGGATGGGGTCGGGGGGTGGCTGCAGGGCATCGTCACCTCCAGGGACATCGACCTCCTGGGGGAGGGGCAGCACGGGACAACCATGGGGCCGGTAGGGTTGGGATTGGGATTACACAATTGGGATTAGGAGTTAGGGTTGGGATTGGGATTGCAGGTTGGATTGGGGTTGGGATTGGGGGTGAGATTAAGGATGGAATTAGGGTTGGGTTTGGGGTTAGAGTTGGGATTGAGGTTGGGATTAGGATTGGGATTAGAGGTGAGATTGGGGTTGGAATTGGGATTAGGTTTGCATTGGGACTGGGGTTTTGACTGGGTCTGGGATTAGGGTTCAGATTAAGCATTGGGATTGGGGTTGGGATTGAGATTGGGAGGCAGCACAGCACACCACTGGGACAGGTGTGTTGGGGTTGGGATTGGGGTTGGGATTGGGGTTGGGATTAGAGGTGAGATTGAGACTGGGATTGGTATTGGGTTTAGGATAGGGAATGGATGAGATTGGGATTGAGGTTGGGATTAGGATTGGGGGCAGCATGGCACCCCCGAAGCAGGTTGGTCATGGTTGGGATCGGGATTAAGGATTGGGGTTGGGACTGGGATTGAAGGCAGTACAGCAGCTGATGGGGCAGGTGGGGTTGGGATTGGGATTAAGGTTGGGATTGGGATTGTGGTGAGCATTGGGAATGGGATTAGAGTAGGATTGGGACCAGGATGGAACACAGTTGGGAATGGAATGAAAGTGGGATTGAGACTGGGATTGGGATGGAGATGGGATTGAGATGGGAATTGGCGTGGGATTGGTAGGGGGGGATTGGGATTAGAGTGGGATTAGAGTGGGATTAGGGGATGACTGGGAAGAGGATTGGTGTAGGACTGGGATTGGGGTGGGATTAGAGTGGGATCAGGGGATGACTGGGAAGAGGATCGGTGTAGGACTGGGATTGGGTTGGGATTAGAGTGGGATCAGGGTGGGGGGATTGGGATTAGGGGGGGATTGGGTTGGGACCGGGTGGGGGGTGAGGATGGGATGGGGATGGGATTGGGGGGAACTGGGGTGGGATTGGGAACGGGGTTGGAATTGGAGTGGGATTGGGGCTGGGGGTGAGAAGGGAATGGGGTTGGGAACGGGGTGGGATTGGGATTGTGGGGATTGGGATTGGAATTGGGGGGATGGGGATTGGGGCACTGGGATTGAGGCACTGACATTGGGGGCACTGGGATTGGGATGAGGAAAATTGGGATTGAGAGGATTGGGACTGGGGGGATTGTAAGGACTGGGATTGGGATACTGGGATTGGGAGGATTGGGGGTTGGTGGGATTGGAATGGGGGACTGGGATTGGAAAGATTGGGACTGGGAGGATTGGGATTGGGGGATTGAGGGAACTGGGATTAGGATGGGGTCTTTGGGATTGGGGGATTGGGAGGACTGGGATTAGGATGGGGGCATTGGGATTGGGATGATTGGGGGTATTGGGGAATTGGGAGGAGAATATGGGGGTATTGAGAGCATTGGGATTAGGGGGATTGGGGTTAGGGGTACTGGGACTGGGAGGATTGGGATTGGGGGCACTGGGATTGAGGGGATTGGGTGGATTGGGATTAGGGGAACTGGGACTAGGAGGATTAGGATTGGTGGGATTGGGATTAGGAGGATTGGGGGATTGGGATTGGGGGATTGGGAGAATTATGGGATTGGAGCAGTGGGATTGGGGGCGTTGGGTGGATTGGGGGATTGGAATTGGGGGGGTTGGGATTGGGATTAGGGCATTGGGATTGGGGGGATTGAGGGGATTGGGGGATTGGGATGGGGGCATTGGGATTGGGGGGGATTAGGATGAGAAGAACTGGGATTGGGACAGGGGATTCAGATTAGGTGGACTGGAGGGATTGGGAGCATTGAGGTAAGGGGTACTGGGATTGGGAGGATTGGGGGCACTGGGATTGAGGGGATTGGGTGGATTGGGATTGGGGGAACTGGGATTAGGAGGATTAGGATTGGTGGGATTGGGGCACTGGGATTAGGGGGACTGGGGTTGGGAGGATTGGGATCGGAGCATTGGGATTGGGGGGATTGGGATGGGGGCATTGGGATTGGGGGGATTGGGGGGATTGGGAGAATTGGGGGATTGGAATTGGGTTTTGGACTGGGATTAGGACATTGGGGTTGGAGGGTTTGGGAGGATTGGGATTGAGGGGATTGGAGATTAGGAGGGATTGGGATTGGGGCATTGGGATTGGAGCTCTGGAATTGAGGGATTGGGGGGATAGGGCATTGGAATGGTGGGATTGGGGATTGGGATTAGGAAGATTGGGATTGGGGGGACTGGGATTGGAGCATTGGGATTAGGGGAATTGGGAGGATTGGGAGATTGGGATTAAGGCACTGGGATTGAGAGGACTGGGATTGGGATGGGGGCATTGGGATTAGGGGGATGGAGGTGATTGAAGGGATTGAGGGGATTGGGGGGACGGGGATGGGAGGATTGGGGTATTGGGATTGGGATGATAGGATGAGGAGGATTGGGATTTGGAGGATTTGGGTTGGGGGGAACTGGGGTTGGGGCGTTGGGATTGGGGGATTGGGGGATTGGGATTGGGTGGATTGGGATGAGGAGGACTGGGATTGGAATTGGGATGATGGGATGAGGAGGATTGGGATTGTGGGGGACTGGGGGTTGGAGCATTGGAATTGGGGGATTGGGATAAGGAGGACTGGGATTGGGATGATGGGATGGGGATTGGGATTGGATTGGGATTGGGATGAGGATTGGGATTGGGATGATGGCATAAGGATTGGGATTGGGATGATGAGATGAGAGATGAGGACTGGGATTGGGATTGGATTGGGATGAGGATTGGGAGTGGGATGAGGTTTGGGACTGGGATGAGGTTTGGGATGATGGGATGAGGATTGGGATTGCGATGATGGGATGAGGATAGGGATGATAGGATCAGGAGGATTGGGATGATGGGATGACGATTGGGATTGGGATGATGGCATAAGGATTGGGATTAGGATGATGGGATGAGGGATGAGGACTGGGATTGGGATTGGATTGGGATGAGGATTGGGATTGGATTGGGATTGAGATGAGGATTGGGATTGGATTGGGATTGGGATTGGGATTGAGATGAGGATTTGGATTGGGATGAGGATTGGGATTGGGATGAGGATTGGGGTTGGGGTTGGGATTGGGGTTGGGATTGGGAGGAGGATTGGGATTGGATTGGGATTGAGATTAGGATTGGGATTGGATTGGGATGAGGATTGGGAGGAGGATTGGGATTGGATTGGGATTGAGATTGGATTGGGATTGGGATGGGATTGGGATTGGGAGGAAGAGGAGGATTAGGATTGGGAGGAGGATTGGGATTGGATTGGGATTGAGATGAGGATTGGGATTGGGATTGAGATGAGGATTGGGAATGGGATTGGGAATGGATTGGGATTGAGATGAGGATTGGGATTGGGATGGAGATGAGGATTAGGATTGGGATTGGGATTGGGATGAGGATTGGGATTGGATTGGGATTGGGAATGGATTGGGATTGGGATGAGGGTTGGGATTGCGATTGGGATTGGAATGAGTATTGGGATTGGGATTGGGATTGGGAATGGATTGGGATTGGGATGAGGATTGGGATTGGGATTGGAATGAGTATTGGGATTGGGATTGGATTGGGATTGGGATGAGGATTGGATTGGGATTGGGATTGTGCTGCCCTGCAGGTGATGACGAAGCGCGAGGAGTTGGTGGTGGCCCCGGCCGGCGTCACCCTACAGGAGGCCAACGCCATCCTGCAGCGCAGCAAGAAGGGTGCGCACACTGCGACCCCACTGCGACCCCACTGCAACCCCACTGCGACCCAGTCACCCCACTGACCCCATTGACCCCATCACCGCCCCATTGCCCCCCATGTCCCCCATATCCCCCTACACCCCCCCATATCCCCCATCCCCCCCATATCCCCCATATAACCCCATACTCCCCATATCCCCCCATATAACCCCATCCCCCCCACATAACCCCATACACCCCATCCCCCCCACATCCCCCTATACTTCCCATACCCCCATATCCCCCATGCCCCCCATATCCCTCTATACCCCCCCATATCCCCCATACCCCCCAATTCCCTATACCCCCCATATATCCCATGCCCCCCAATTCCTCCATAGCCCCATATCCCCCAAATCCCCCATATCCCCCTCTATCTCCCATAACCCGCCATCCCCCCCAATTCCCCCATATCCCCCATGTCCCCCATCCCCCCCCATATCCCCCATACCCCCCATAGCCCCCATATCCCCCAAATCCCCCATGTCCCTCCAAACCCTCCAATTCCCTATATCCCCCATCCCCCCCATGTCCCCCATATCCCCGTCTACCTCCCATCCCCCCATTACCCCCAATACCCCCCATATCCCCCATAATCCCCCATCCCCCCCCTATATCTCCCATCCCCCCACACCCCCCACAGCCCCCAATTCCCCCACACCCCTCAATTCCCCCCACATCCCCCTATACCCCCTGTATCCCCCATTACCCCCCATGACCCCCCCCGCCCCCCATCCCCCCCATATCCCCCATCCCCCCCACCCCCCATACTCCCCATATCACCCCCCATATCCCCCCATCCCCCCCATCCCCCCATATCCCCCAATTCCCCCATAGCCCCCATACCGCCCATATCCCCCATGTCCCCCATATCCCTCTATACCCCCCCATACCCCCCAATTCCCATACCCCCCATATCTCCTATGTCCCTGCATACCCCCTCTATCCCCCATATCCCCCATGTCCCCCATGTCCCCCCCATCCCCCATACCCCCCAATTCCCCCATCCGCCCCAATTCCCCCATATCCCCCATACTCCCCATATCCCCCATGTCCTCCATATCCCCCATATCCCCCATACCCCCCATACCCCCCATATCCCCCATATCCCTCATGTCCCCCCCATCCCCCATACCCCCCATACCCCCCATATCCCCCATACCCTCCATATCCCCCATATCCCCCATACCCCCCATATCCCCCATATCCCCCATAGCTCCCAATTCCCCCATATCCCCCATACCCCCCATAGCTCCCAATTCCCCCATACCCCCCATAGCTCCCAATTCCCCCATATCCCCCATACCCCCCATATCCCCCATACCCCCCATATCCCCCATAGCCCCCAATTCCCCCATATCCCCCCATACTCCCCATATTCCCCATGTCCTCCATGTCCCCCATACCCCCCATACCCCCCATATCCCCCATACCCTCCATATCCCCCATATCCCCCATACCCCCCATATCCCCCATATCCCCCATAGCTCCCAATTCCCCCATATCCCCCATACCCCCCATAGCTCCCAATTCCCCCATACCCCCCATAGCTCCCAATTCCCCCATATCCCCCATACCCCCCATAGCTCCCAATTCCCCCATACCCCCCATAGCTCCCAATTCCCCCATATCCCCCATACCCCCCATATCCCCCATACCCCCCATATCCCCCATAGCCCCCAATTCCCCCATATCCCCCATACCCCCTATATCCCCATATCCCCCATACCCCCCATATCCCCGATAGCCCCCATACCCCCCATATCCTCTATGTCCCCCATAGCCCCCAATTCCCCCATTCTCCCCATACCCCCCATATCCCCCATACCCCCCATAGCCCCCATACCCCCCATATCCCCCAATTCCCCCAATTCCCCCATACCCCCCATACCCCCCATATCCCCCATACCCCCCATAGCCCCCATACCCCCCATATCCCCCAATTCCCCCAATTCCCCCATACCCCCCATATCCCCCAATTCCCCATGCTCCCCATACCCCCCATATCCCCCGTACCCCCCATAGCCCCCCATTCCCCCATACTCCCCATATCCTCCATTCCCCCCCATCCCCCCACCCCCCCATGACCCCCCCACCCCCCGCCCGCAGGCCAGCTCCCGATCGTGAACAGCCGTGACGAGCTGGTGGCGCTGATGGCCCGCGCGGACCTGCGGAAGTGCCGGCGCTACGCGCGCTCGTCGCGGGACGGCAGGGAGCGGCTGCGCTGCGGGGCGGCGCTCGGAGCCCAGGACGCGGAGCGGCGGAGGCTGGACGCCGTGGCCGAGGCGGGAGCCGATCTGGTGCTGCTGGTACCGGGGGGGGGGTATGGGGTTATGGGGGGTTATGGGGGGTTATGTGGGGATATGGGGGGTTATGGGGGGTTATGTGGGGTTATGTGGGGTTATGGGGTTATGTGGGGTTATGGGGTTATGGGGGGATATGGGGTTATGTGGGGTTATGTGGGGTTATGGGGGGTTATGGGGGGTTATGGGGTTATGTGGGGGGTGGGGGGTTATGTGGGGTTATGGGGTTATGTGGGGTTATGGGGGGTAATGGGGGGATATGGGGTTATGTGGGGATATGGGGGGATATGGGGTTATGTGGGGTTATGGGGGGATATGGGGGGGATATGGGGTTATGTGGGGTTATGTGGGGTTATGTGGGGGGTAATGGGGGGATATGGGGTTATGTGGGGTTATGGGGTTATGTGGGGTTATGTGGGGTTATGTGAGGTTATGTGGGGTTATATGGGGTTATGTGGGGTTATGTGGGGTTATATGGGGGGTAATGGGGGGATATGGGGTTATATGGGGTTATATGAGGTTATGTGGGGTTATGTGGGGAGATATGGGGTTATATGGGGTTATGTGGGGTTATGTGGGGTTATGTGGGGTTATGTGGGGGGTAATGGGGTTATGTGGGGTTATGTGGGGTTATGGGGGGTTATGTGGGGTTATATGGGGTTATGTGGGGTTATATGGGGGTTATGGGGGGTTATGGGGGGTTATGGGGGGTTAGATGGGGTTATGTGGGGTTATGTGGGGTTATGTGGGGTTATGTGGGGTTATGTGGGGTTAGATGGGGTTATGTGGGGTTATGGGGGGTTATGTGGGGTTATGTGGGGTTATGGAGGGTTATGTGGGGTTATGTGGGGTTATGGGGGGTTATGTGGGGTTAGATGGGGTTATGGGGGGTTATGGGGGGGTTATGTGGGGATATGGGGGGTTATGGGGGGTTATGTGGGGTTATGTGGGGTTATGGGGTTATGTGGGGTTATGGGGTTATGGGGGGATATGGGGTTATGTGGGGTTATGTGGGGTTATGGGGGGTTATGGGGGGTTATGGGGTTATGTGGGGGGTGGGGGGTTATGTGGGGTTATGGGGTTATGTGGGGTTATGGGGGGTAATGGGGGGATATGGGGTTATGTGGGGATATGGGGGGATATGGGGTTATGTGGGGTTATGGGGGGATATGGGGGGATATGGGGTTATGTGGGGTTATGTGGGGTTATGTGGGGGGTAATGGGGGGATATGGGGTTATGTGGGGTTATGGGGTTATGTGGGGTTATGTGGGGTTATGTGAGGTTATGTGGGGTTATATGGGGTTATGTGGGGTTATGTGGGGTTATATGGGGGGTAATGGGGGGATATGGGGTTATATGGGGTTATATGAGGTTATGTGGGGTTATGTGGGGAGATATGGGGTTATATGGGGTTATGTGGGGTTATGTGGGGTTATGTGGGGTTATGTGGGGGGTAATGGGGTTATGTGGGGTTATGTGGGGTTATGGGGGGTTATGTGGGGTTATATGGGGTTATGTGGGGTTATGGGGGGTTATGTGGGGTTATGTGGGGTTATGTGGGGTTATGGGGGGTTATGTGGGGTTATGTGGGGTTAGATGGGGTTTTGTGGGGTTATGTGGGGTTATGTGGGGTTATGTGGGGTTATGTGGGGTTATGTGGGGTTATATGGGGTTATATGGGGTGTGGGGGGTAATGGGGTTATGTGGGGTTAGATGGGGTTAGATGGGGTTATATGGGGGGTGTGGGGGGGTAATGGGGGAATATGGGGTTATATGGGGTTATATGGGGTTATGTGGGGGGTGTGGGGAGTAATGGGGGGATATGGGGATATGGGGGGTAATGGGGGGATATGGGGTTATATGGGGAATATGGGGGGATATGGGGGATTTGGAGGGTATGGTGGGCGTGGGGGATATGGGGGATGTGGGGGATATGGGGAGATATGGGGGGCATGGGGGATATGGGGGATATGGAGGTATGGGGTTATATGGTGGGTGTGGGGGGGTATGGGGGGATATAGGGGTATGGGGGGGTATGGGGTTATAGGGGGTTATATGGGAGGATATGGGAGGATATGGGGGATACGGAGGGGATGGGGGATATGGGGGATATGGGGGTATGGGGGGATATGGGGGATATGGGGTTGTAGGAGGTTATATGGGGTTATATGGGGGATATGGGGGGTATGGGGGTATGGAGGGTATGGGGTTACGTGGGGGGTGTGGGGGGGATGGGGATATGGGGGATATGGGGATATGGGGGGATATCAGGATATGGGGGATATGGGGGGACATGGGGGATTTGGGGGGTATGGAGGGTGTGGGGGATATGGGGAGATATGGGGGATATGAGGGGGATGGGGGATACAGAGGAGTTGGGGGGGATGTGAGATATGGGGGGGATATGGGGTTATAGGGGATATGGGGTTATATGGGGGGATATGGGGGATATGGGGGGTGGGCGGGGTATGGGGTTATATGGGGGGTATGGGGGATATGGGGGGTATGAGGGGTATGGGGGATATCGGATTATATGGGAGGTATGGGGATATGGGGTTATATGGAGGGGTATGGGATTATATGGGGGGTATTGGGGGTATGGGGTTATATGGGGGGACATGGGGGATATGGGGGGGAAAGGGTGTATGGGGTTATATGGGGGGTATGGGGGATATGGGGGGATATGGGGGATATGGGGGTATGGGGGATATGGGGTTATATGGGGGCTATGAGGGGTATGGGGTTATATGAGGGGCATGGGGGATATGGGGGCCCCATAGGATTCCTCGCAGGGGAACTCGGTGCATCAGATCTCCATGATCCGCTACATCAAGGAGCGATACCCGGAGCTGCAGGTGGTGGGGGGCAGCGGTGAGACGTGGGGGGTTTGGGGGGGTCTGCGTGGGGGGGGGCGCGGGGTGATGTGGGGTGGGGGGTGAGGATGCGGGGTGGGGATGTGGGGGTGACTTTGGGTTGGGGATTTGGTGTGATTGGGGGGTGGGGATGTGGGGTGATGTGGGGTGACATTGGGTTAGAATTTGGGGTGATGTGGGGTGGGGGGGTGAGGATGCGGGGCGGGGATGTGGGGTGACTGTGTTGGGATTTGGGGTCTTTTGGGGTGGGATGGGGGGAGCAATGTGGGGTGAGGGTGTGGGGGTGATGTGGGGTGGAGATGTGGGGTGATGTGGGGCAGGGTTGTGGGGGTGACAATGGGTTAGGATTTGGGATGATGTGGGGCAGAGTTGTGGGGTGACGTGTGGTGAGGGTGTGGGATGATGTGGGGCGATGTGGGGTGGGGGTGTGGGGTGATGTGGGGCAAAGTGGGGTGAGGATGTGGGGTGAAGATGTGGGGTGATGTGGGGCAGGGTTGTGGGTGAGGATGTGGGGCAAAGTGGGGTAGGGATGTGGGGTGATGTGGGGCGGAGATGTGGGGTGATGTGGGGTGGGGGTGTGGGGTGATGTGGGGCAGGGATGTGGGGTGATGGGGTGAGGATGTGGGGTGATGTGGGGTGACATTGGGTTAGGATGTGGGGTGATGTGGGGTGGAGATGGGTGATGTGGGGCAGGGTTGTGGGGTGATGTGGGGCAGGGATGTGGGGTGATGGGGTGAGGATGTGGGGGTGATGTGGGGGTGACATTGGGTTAGGATGTGGAGTGATGTGGGGTGGAGATGGGTGATGTGGGGCAGGGTTGTGGGTGATGTGGGGCAGGGATGTGGGGTGATGGGGTGAGGATGTGGGGTGATGTGGGGCGATGTGGGGTGAGGGTGTGGGGCGGGGATGTGGGGTGACATTGGATTAGGATTTGGGATGATGTGGGATGAAGATGTGGGGTGATGTGGGGCAGAGCTGTGGGGCAGTGTGGGGCAGGGTTGTGGGGTGATGTGGGGTGAGGGTGCGGGGTGATGTGGGATGGGGGGTGAGGATGTGGGGCGGGGATGTGGGGTGACTTTGGGTGGGGATTTGGGGTGTTTTGGGGTGGGGATGGGGGGGTGATGTGGGGTGGGGGTGTGGGGTGATGTGGGGTGGAGATGTGGGGTGATGTGTGGTGAGGGTGTGGGGTGATGTGAGGCAGGGATGTGGGGTGATGGGGTGAGGATGTGGGGTGATGTGGGGTGACATTGGGTTAGGATGTGGGGTGATGTGGGGTGGAGATGGGTGATGTGGGGCAGGGTTGTGGGGTGATGTGGGGCAGGGTTGTGGGGTGACGTGGGGTGAGGAGGTGGGGTGATGTGGGGCGATGTGGGGGTGAGGGTGTGGGGCGGGGATGTGGGGTGACATTGGATAGGATTTAGGATGATGTGGGATGAAGATGTGGGGTGATGTGGGGCAGAGCTGTGGGGCAGTGTGGGGCAGGGTTGTGGGGTGTTGTGGGGTGTTGTGGGGTGAGGGTGCGGGGTGATGTGGATGGGGGGTGAGGATGTGGGGCGGGGATGTGGGGTGACTGGGTGGGGATTTGGGGTGTTTTGGGGGTGAGGATGGGGGGTGATGTGGGGCGGAGATGTGGGGTGATGTGTGGTGAGGGTGTGGGGTGATGTGAGGCAGGGATGTGGGGTGATGGGGTGAGGATGTGGGGTGATGTGGGGTGACATTGGGTTAGGATGTGGAGTGATGTGGGGTGGGGGTGTGGGGTGATGTGGGGCAGGGTTGTGGGGTGATGGGGTGAGGATGTGGGGTGATGTGGGGTGCCATGGGGTGGGGGATTTGGGGTGTTTTGGGGTTTTGGGCAGAGCTGTGCTGTGGGGCAGGGCTGTGGGGCAGGGCTGCGCTATGGGGCAGAGCTGTGCTATGGGGCAGGGCTGTGCTATGGGGCAGAGCTGTGGGACAGAGCTATAGGGCAGTGCTATGGGCAGAGCTGTGCTATGGGGCAGGGCTATGGGGCAGGGCTGTGCTGTGGGGCAGAGCTGTGCTGTGGGGCAGGGCTGTGCTGTGGGGCAGGGCTATGGGGCAGGGCTGTGCTGTGGGGCAGAGCTGTGCTATGGGGCAGGGCTATTGGGCTGTGCTATGGGGCAGAGCTATGGGGCAGAGCTGTGCTATGGGGCAGAGCTGTGCTATGGGGCAGAGCTGTGCTGTGGGGCAGGGCTATGGGGCAGGGCTGTGCTGTGGGGCAGAGCTGTGCTATGGGGCAGGGCTATTGGGCTGTTCTATGGGGCAAAGCTATGGGGCAGAGCTGTGCTATGGGGGCAGGGCTATGGGGCAGGGCTGTGCTATGGGGCAGAGCTATGGGGCAGAGCTGTGCTAAGGGGCAGGACTGTGCCTGTGGGGCAGAGCTGTGCTATGGGGCAGAGCTGTGGGGCAGAGCTGTGGCTGTTTGCGCAGTGGTGACGGCGGCGCAGGCGCGGAATCTGATCGAGGCGGGCGCTGATGCCCTGCGAGTGGGGATGGGGGGCGGCAGCGACTGCGGCTCCAATGACGGTGAGACCCCCAGTGACCCCACTGTGACCCCAACGTGACCCCAAAGTGACCCCAGAGTGACCCCAACGTGACCCCAAAGTGACCCCAGGGTGACCCCAGGGTGGCCCCAAAGTGACCCCAATCTGTCCCCAAATTGACCCCACTGTGACCCCAGTGTGTCTCCAAATGTTCCCACTATGACCCCAGAGTGACCCCAGAGTGACCCCACTGTGACCCCAAACTGACCCCCAATGTGACCCCAGGGTGACCCCAGAGAGAGACCCCTATTTGTCCCCAATGTGACCCCAATCTGACCCCAAAGTGTCCCCAGTGTGACCCCAGAGTGACCCCAAAGTGACCCCAATCTGTCCCCACTGTGACCCCACTGTGACCCCAAAGTTACCCCAAAGTGACCCCAGGGTGACCCTGCTGTGACCCAAAATGACCCCAAAGTGACCCCACTGTGACCCCACTGTGACTCCAAAGTGACCTCAGAGTGACCCCACTGTGACCCCACTGTGACCCCACTGTGACCCCAGTGTGTCCCCAAATGACCCCAGAGTGACCCCACTGTGACCCCACTGTGACCCCAAAGTGACCGCAAACGTCCCCAGTGACCCCAAATGTCCCCAAACTGTCCCATCCCTGTCCCCAACCCTGTCCCCCCATTGTCCCCCCATGTCCCCACATCCCCATGTCCCCACTGTCCCCCACGTCCCCCCATGTCCCCATTGTCCCCAATGTCCCCCCATGTCCCCACTGTTCCCCATGTCCCTCCATGTCCCCCACGTCCCCATTGTCCCCCCCATGTCCCCGTTGTCCTTCACGTCCCCCCCCATGTCCCCATGTCCCCATGTCCCATTGTCCCCCGTCTCCATTGTCCCCCCACATCCCCATGTCCCCATTGTCCCCATTGTCCCCGCTGTCTCCCCATGCCCCCATGTCCCCCCATTGTCCCCACTGTCCCCCCATGTCCCCCCATGTCCCCCCATGTCCCTTCATGTCCCCCATGTCCCCACTGTCCCCCCACTGTGTCCCCCATATCCCCATGTCCCCATTGTCCCCCATGTCCCCTCACATCCCCATTGTCCCCACTGTCCCCCCATTGTCCCCACATCCCCATTGTCCCCCATGTCCCCCCACGTCCCTATGTCCCCCATGTCCCCCCATGACCCCATTGTCCCCACTGTCCCCCCATGACCCCATTGTCCCCATGACCCCATTGTCCCCGCTGTCCCCCCATGTCTCTCCATGTCCCCCCATGTCCCCATTGTCCCCCATGTCCCCAATATGTCCCCATCCCTGTCCCCCCATGTCCCCCCCATGTCCCCACTGTCCCCCCATTGCCCCCATTACCCCCCCTGTCCCCATTACCCCTCACTGTCCCCACTGTCCCCCAGTCCCCACTGTCCCCATTATCCCCCATTGCCCCCATTACCCCCATTGTCCCCATTACCCCCCCCCATCCCCATTACCCCTCATTGTCCCTATTGTCCCCCCCCATCCCCATTTCTCCTCCACCCCCCCCTCAGTCCCCCCTGTCCCCCCCCGCCCCCATTACTCCCCCCTCCTCACTGTCCCTCTGGTTCCCATTACCCCCCCACTGTCCCCATATTCCCCCACTCCCCGCTGCCCCCCAGCCCCCCATTATCTCCAAGGTCTCCATTATGCCCCCCCATCACCCCCAGTGTCCCACTGTCCCCGCTGTCCCCGATGTCCCCAACGTCCCCCTTTCTCCCATTGCCCCAATGATTCCCCCACTGTCCCCACTGCCCCCCATGTCCCCACTGTCCCCCATTACTCCCAAAGTCCCCCATTGCCCCCCGTGTCCCCACTGTCCCCCATAACCCCCCCCCATTGTCCCCATTGTCCCCGCTGTCCCCAACGTCCCCATTTCTCCCACTGTCCCAATGATTCCCCCACTGTCCCCATTGCCCCCGATGTCCCCCACTGTCCCCCATTACTCCCAAAGTCCCCATTGCTCTCTGTGTCCCCACTGTCCCCCATAACCCCCCCATTGTCCCCAATGTCCCCATTGTCCCCGATGTCCCCAACGTCCCCATTTCTCCCATTGCCCCAATGATTCCCCCACTGTCCCCATTGCCCCCCCATGTCCCCACTGTCCCCCATAACCCCCCCATTGTCCCCAATGTCCCCATTGTCCCCGATGTCCCCAATGCCCCATTTCTCCCATTGCCCCAATGACTCCCAAAGTCCCCATTGCCCCCGTGTCCCCGCTGTCCCCCATAACGCCCCCAATTTCCCCATTGCCCCCGATGTCCCCATTGTCCCCGATGTCCCCAACGTCCCCATTTCTCCCATTGCCCCAATGATTCCCCCACTGTCCCCACTGCCCCCCGTGTCCCCACTGTCCCCCATTACTCCCAAAGTCCCCATTGCCCCCCATGTCCCCACTGTCCCCCATAACCCCCCCATTGTCCCCATTGTCCCCGCTGTCCCCGCTGTCCCCATTTCTCCCATTGTCCCAA
The DNA here is from genome assembly GCA_037305975.1 of Chrysolophus pictus. NCBI lineage: Eukaryota > Metazoa > Chordata > Aves > Galliformes > Phasianidae > Chrysolophus > Chrysolophus pictus. The sequence continues at coordinate 196,156,706 of CM074576.1, forward strand.
AGTCCCCATAACCCCCCCAGTGTCCCACTGTCCCCACAGTCCCCAATGTCCCCAACGTCCCCATTTCTCCCATTGCCCCAGTGACTCCCAAAGTCCCCATTGCCCCCCGTGTCCCCGCTGTCCCCCATAACGCCCCCATTGTCCCCATTGCCCCTGATGTCCCCCATTGTCCCCGATGTCCCCGATGTCCCCATTGTCCCCGATGTCCCCAACGTCCCATTTCTCCCATTGCCCCAATGACTCCCAAAGTCCCCACTGCCCCCCGTGTCCCCACTGTCCCCCATAACGCCCCCATTGCCCCCGATGTCCCCATTGTCCCCGATGTCCCCAAAGTCCCCATTTCTCCCATTGTCCCAATGATTCCCCCAAAGTCCCCATTACCCCCCATGTCCCCACTGTCCCCCATAACCCCCCCCATTGTCCCCAATGTCCCCATTGTCCCCGATTGTCCCCAACGTCCCCATTTCTCCCATTGCCCCAATGACTCCCAAAGTCCCCATTGCCCCCCGTGTCCCCGCTGTCCCCCATAACGCCCCCAATTTCCCCATTGTCCCCGATGTCCCCATTGTCCCCCGATGTCCCCAAAGTCCCCATTTCTCCCATTGCCCCAATGATTCCCCCACTGTCCCCACTGCCCCCCATGTCCCCACTGTCCCCCATTACTTCCAAAATCCCCATTACCCCCCATGTCCCCACTGTCCCCCCATAACCCCCCCATTGTCCCCATTGTCCCCATTGTCCCATGTCCCGCTGTCCCCTGTGCCAGCAGCGCCGTGCGGCCCGCCCGCAGGGCACGGCGGGTTTATAGGGTGGCGGATTACGCGCGGCGCTTCGGGGTTCCGGTCATCGCCGACGGGGGGATCCGAGCTGTGGGGCACGTGGTCAAGGCGCTGGCACTGGGGGCATCCACAGGTGTGGGGTTGTGGGGTTTTATGGGGTTATGGGGTTATGGGGTGTGGGGTTATGGGGTTATGGGGTTTGGGGTTATGGGGTTATGGGGTTATACAGGTTATGGGGTTTGGGGTTATGGGGTTACAGGATATGGGATCCGAGCTGTGGGGCACGTGGTCAAGGCGCTGGCACTGGGGGCATCCACAGGTGTGGGGTTGTGGGGTGTGGGATATGGGGTTATGGGGTATGGGGTTATAGGGTTACAGGATATGGGATATGGAATTATAGGGTTATGGGGTTATGGGGGTGCGGGGTTATGGGGTTATGGGGTGTGGGGTTATGGGATTATAGGATATGGCGTTATAGGGTTATAGGGCATGGGGTTGTGGGGTTATGAGATTATAGAATATGAGGTTATAGGGTTATAAGGTATGGGGTTATGGGGGATATGGGGTGTGGGGTTATGGGTATGGGGTTCTGGGGTTATAGGATATGGGGTTATAGGATATGAGCTGTGGGGCACGTGGTCAAGGCTCTGGCACTGGGGGCCTCCACAGGTGTGGGGTTGTGGGGTTTTATGGGGCTATGGGGTTATAGGGTAATAGGGTATGGGGTTATGGGGTGTGGGGTTATGGGGTTATAGGATATGGGGTGTGGGGTTATGGGGTTATAGGATATGGGATATGGGGTGTGGAGCACATGGTGAAGGCACTGGCCGTGGGGGCGTCCACAAGTGTGGGGCTTTATGGGGTTTGGGGTTATAGGGTTATAGGATATGGGGTTATGGGGTTATAGGGTATGGGGATTGGGGTTATGGGGTTATAGGATATGGGGTTATAGAATATGGGGTATTGGGTTATGGGGGTTATGGGGTTATTGGGTTATAGGATATGGGGTTATGTGGTTATGGGATATGGGGTTATAGGGTATGGGGTTATGGGGTTATTGGATATGGGGTGTGGGGTTATGGGGTTATAGGATATGGGATATGGGGTGTGGGGCACGTGGTGAAGGCGCTGGCCGTGGGGACGTCCACAGGTGTGGGGTGTTATGGGGTTATAGGATATGGGGTTATAGGGTTATGGGGTTTGGGATATGGGGTATGGGGTTATGGGCTGTGGGGTTATGGGGGTTATGGGGTTATGGGGTTATGGGATTATGGGATATGGGGTTATGGGATTATGGGGTTATGAAATTTGGGGTTTGGAGTTATGGGGTTATGGGGTTATAGAGTATGGTGTTATAGGATATGGGAGTATGGGGTGTGGGATTATGGGGTTATAGGATGCAGGGTTATAGGATATGGGGGTATGGGGTTATAGCATAATGGGGTTATGGGGTTATGGGATTATGGGATATGGGTTATGGGGTGTGGGGTGTGGGTTATAGGGTAATGGGGTGTGGGGTTATGGCCTGTGGGATATGGAGTGTGGGGTGTGGGATATGGGATGTGGAATATGGGATGTGGGCTGTGGGGTTATGGGGTGTGGGGTTGTAGGGTGTGGGGATATGGGGTGTGAGGTTGTGGGATATGTGGATATGGGATTTTGTGGTGTGGGGTGTGGGGTTCTGGGGCATGGGATATGGGGTGTGGGATGTGAGGATATGGAGTGTGGGATATGGGATGTGGGGTGTGGGGTTATGGGGTGCGCAGTATGGGATATGGGATGTGGGATATGGGGTGGGGATGTGGGTGCAAGGATATGGGATGGTGACTCTGGGAATGGGGTCATGGGGTCGCAGTGATGATGGGCTCACGGTCGTGATGGGGTCCCAGTCTGGGGTTGGGGTCCCAATTTGGGGTCATGGTCCCTTTGGGGTCCCCATTTGGGGTCATGGTCCCAATGAGGCCCCATGTTGGCTCACAGTGATGAGGGGGTCCCCATTTGGGGTCTTGATCCCTATGGGGTCCCCATTTAGGGTCGTGGCCCCAGTGATGCCCCCTGTTTCTCACAGTGATGATGGGGTCCCAATTTGGGGTCATGGGTCCAGTGGGGTTCCCATTTGGGATCATGGTCCCATTGGGGTCCCCATGTGGGGTCGTGGTCCCATTGGGGTCCCCATTTGGGGTCATGGTCCCATTGGGGTCCCCATGTGGGGTCGAGGCCCCAGTGATGCCCCCGTTTCTGGCAGTGATGGTGGGGTTCCAATTTGGGGTCATGGTCCCATTGGGGTCCCCATTTGGGGGTCATGGTCCCATTGGGGTCCCCATGTGGGGGTCACGGTCCCATTGGGGTCCCTATGTGGGGTCGAGGCCCCAGTGATGCCCTGTTTCTGGCAGTGATGGTGGGGTTCCAATTTGGGGTCATGGTCCCATTGGGGTCCCCATTTGGGGTCGTGGTCCCATTGGGGTCCCCATGTGGGGTCGTGGCCCCAGTGATGCCCCGTTTCTGGCAGTGATGGTGGGGTTCCAGTTTGGGATCATGGTCCCAATGGGGTCCCAATTTGGGGTCGTGGTCCCATTGGGGTCCCCATTTGGGGTCATGGTCCCATTGGGGTCCCAATTTGGGGTCATGGTCCCATTGGGGTCCCCATTTGGGGTCGTGGTCCCATTGGGGTCCCAATTTGGGGTCATGGTCCCATTGGGGTCCCCATTTGGGGTCGTGGTCCCATTGGGGTCCCCATGTGGGGTCGAGGCCCCAGTGATGCCCCGTTTCTGGCAGTGATGGTGGGGTTCCAGTTTGGGATCATGGTCCCATTGGGGTCCCCATGTGGGGTCGTGGTCCCAATGGGGTCCCAATTTGGGGTCGTGGTCCCATTGGGGTCCCCATGTGGGGTCGAGGCCCCAGTGATGCCCCGTTTCTGGCAGTGATGGTGGGGTTCCAGTTTGGGATCATGGTCCCATTGGGGTCCCAATTTGGGGTTGTGGTCTCAATGGGGTCCCAATTTGGGGTCGTGGTCCCATTGGGGTCCCCATTTGGGATCATGGTCCCATTGGGGTCCCCATGTGGGGTCGAGGCCCCAGTGATGCCCCGTTTCTGGCAGTGATGGTGGGGTTCCAGTTTGGGATCATGGTCCCATTGGGGTCCCCATGTGGGGTCGTGGTCCCATTGGGGTCCCCATTTGGGGTCATGGTCCCATTGGGGTCCCCATGTGGGGTCGAGGCCCCAGTGATGCCCCGTTTCTGGCAGTGATGGTGGGGTTCCAATTTGGGGTCATGGTCCCAATGGGGTCCCCATTTGGGGTCGTGGTCCCATTGGGGTCCCCATGTGGGGTCGAGGCCCCAGTGATGCCCCGTTTCTGGCAGTGATGGTGGGGTTCCAATTTGGGGTCATGGTCCCATTGGGGTCCCCATTTGGGGTCGTGGTCCCATTGGGGTCCCCATGTGGGGTCGTGGTCCCATTGGGGTCCCAATTTGGGGTCATGGTCCCATTGGGGTCCCCATGTGGGGTCGTGGTCCCAGTGATGCCCCGTTTCTGGCAGTGATGGTGGGGTTCCAGTTTGGGATCATGGTCCCATTGGGGTCCCCATTTGGGGTCATGGTCCCAATGGGGTCCCCATTTGGGGTCGTGGTCCCATTGGGGTCCCCATGTGGGGTCGAGGCCCCAGTGATGCCCCGTTTCTGGCAGTGATGGTGGGGTTCCAATTTGGGGTCATGGTCCCATTGGGGTCCCCATTTGGGGTCGTGGTCCCATTGGGGTCCCCATGTGGGGTCGTGGTCCCATTGGGGTCCCAATTTGGGGTCATGGTCCCATTGGGGTCCCCATGTGGGGTCGTGGTCCCAGTGATGCCCCGTTTCTGGCAGTGATGGTGGGGTTCCAGTTTGGGATCATGGTCCCATTGGGGTCCCCATGTGGGGTTGTGGTCTCAATGGGGTCCCAATTTGGGGTCGTGGTCCCATTGGGGTCCCCATGTGGGGTCGAGGCCCCAGTGATGCCCCGTTTCTGGCAGTGATGGTGGGCTCGCTGCTGGCCGGCACCACCGAGGCTCCGGGCGACTTCTTTTCCGAGGGCGTTGAGCCGAAGAAGTTCCGTGGGGGGGGGCCGCTGGAGGTCACACAGCCGGGGGGGGGCAGCCAGCAGCACTGCTACAGGTGGGGGGGAAGGGGGGGGCTGTGGGGTCATGGGGCAAATGGGGACGTGGGGGGCGATGGGGGCATTGGGGATAATGGGGTGAATGGGAACAGCGGGGTGATGGAGCTGATGGGGACAATGGGGACAGCGGGGACAATGGGGTCAGGGGGGACAATGGGGACAGTGGGGACAATGGGGACATTGGGGGGGGTTATGGGGGACAGTGGGGAAATGGGGGGCAATGGGGACGTTGGGGGGGTTATGGGGGACAGTGGGGACACGGGGGGCAATGGGGACTTTGGGAGTCATTGGGGCAATGGGAGAAATGGGGACGTTGGGGACAGCAGGGACAGCGGGGACAACGGGGACATTGGGGGGGATTATGGAGGACAGTGGGGACACAGGGGACAATGGGGACTTTGGGAGTCATTGGGGCAATGGGAGAAATGGGGACGTTGGGGACATCGGGGACAGCGGGGACAGTGGGACACTGGGGGTGATGGGGGGGCATAATGGAGACCTTGGAGATAATGGGGGCTTTGGGGGCAGGGGGGAGTGGGGGAATATGGGGACAGTGGGGGGGTAATGGGAACCAGAGGGACAGTGAGGAGGGGGGAGTAATGGGGGCGGGGGGGGACAGGGGGGACTGAGGGGGGATGGAGGAGAAATGGGGATGGGGGGGACAATGGGGACAATGAGGGGTAATGGGGATGGGGGGGGTAATGGGGACAGTGGGGGTAATGGGGGCAATGGGGGATAATGGGGACAGTGGGGGATAATGGGGACGGGAGGGGGTAATGGGGGCAATGGGGGTAATGGGGGCAATGGGGGATAATGGGGACAGTGGGGACTGGGGGGAAAATGGGGGCAGTGGGGGTCAGTGGGGACAATGGGGGCAATGGGGGCAAGGGGGACAGGGTGGATAATGGGGACATTGGGGGCCAATGGGGACAGGGGATTATAGGGTCAGGGGGGATAATGGGGACAGTAGGGGACAGCAGGGACTGGGGGACAATCGGGACAGGGGGGATAATGGGTGCAGTGGGGGGGCTGGGGGACAATGGGGACAGGGATAATGGGGACATTGGGGTCAGTGGGAGCAATGGGGGGAGTGGGGGCAATGGGGACAGGGTGAATAATAGGGACATTGGGGGTCAATGGGGACGGGATTATGGGTACAGGGGGGATAATGGGGACGGGGGATAATGGGGACAGTGAGGGGTAACAGGGACAGTGGGGGATAATGGGGTCAGTGGGGACTGGGAGACAATGGGGACAGTGAGGGGTAATGGGGACATTGGGGGTCAGTGGGGACAGTGGGGGACAGTAGGGACTGGGGGACAATGGGGACAGGGGAGATAATGGGGACAGTGGGGGTCAATGGCGATAGGGGATTATGGGGGCAGTGGGGGGATAATGGGGACAGTGGGGGACAGTAGGGACTGGGGGACAATGGGGACGTGGGGGATAATGGGGACAATGGGGATGGGGGGTCAATGGGGACGAGGGGACTGGGGACAATGGCGGATAATGGGGGCAGTGGGGGATAATGGGGACATTGGGTGATAAAGGGGACATTGGGGTTAATGGGGACAGTGAGGAATGGGGGATAATGGGAATGGGGGGGATAATGGGGACAGTGGGGGACAATGGGGACGGTGAGGAGTGGGGGATAATGGGAATGGGGGGGATAATGGGGACAGTGGGGGACAATGGGGACAGTGAGGAGTGGGGGATAATGGGGACGGGGGGGCAAAGGGGGCAGTGGGGGATAATGGGGACATTGGGGGATAAAGGGGACATTGGGGGGCAATGGGGACGGTGAGGAGTGGGGGATAATGGGGACGGGGGGGACAAAGGGGGCAGTGGGGTTAATAGGGGCAGTGGGGAACAGTGGGTGTTGGGGGTCAATGGGGACACTGGGAAGTAATGGGGACATTGGGGATGTCGGGGGACAATGAGGACGGGGAGCATCACAGGAACCATTGGAGACAATGGGGATGGGGGGACAACAAGGTGCAGGCACCGACCCCAACCCCCCCTCATGACCCCCCCCTCCCCTCCCCTGTGTCCCCGCAGCGATGGGGACAAGGGACAAATGGCGCAGGGCGTCCCCAGGTCGCTGCAGGACAAGGGATCCGTGCAGAAGTTCGTGCCCTACCTCATCGCTGGCGTCCAGCGCGGCTGCCAGGACGTGGGGGCACGGAGCCTGACTGCCCTGAGGTGGGATGGGGGCTGCGGGGGGCGGGGGGGCACGGGGACAGTGGGGACATTGGGGACATTGGGGAGCAGTGGGATGGTGGGGACCGTGTGGACAACGGGGAGCACGGGGACAATGGGGAGCAGGGAGACACTGGGGACAGCGGGGACCGTGGGGATAATGGGTATCATGGGGACAGTGGGGACAATGGGGACAGTGGGGTAACGGGGACCACAGGGACAGTGGGGACAATGGGGACAGCGGGGATAATGGGGACCCTGGGGACTATGGGGTCAATGAGGACAGTGGGGACCAGCAGGACAATGGGGAGCAGGGAGACTTTGGGGACAGTGGGGATAATGGGGACAGTGGGGATAATGAGGATAATGGGGACAGTGGGGATAATGGGGACAGTGGGGATAATGGGGACAGTGAGGTAATGGGGACCACAGGGACAGTGGGGTCAGTGGGGACCTTGGGGACCAATGAGACAATGGGGACCATGGGGGACAGCGGGGATAATGGGGACAGCAGGGATAATGGGGACTCTGGGGACTATGGGGTCAATGAGGACCTTGGGGACCAGCAGGACAATGGGGAGCAGGGAGACTTTGGGGACAGTGGGGGTAATGGGAACAGTGAGGACAGTGGGGATAATGGGGACAGTGGGGTAATGGGGACAGTGGGTTAATGGGGACCACAGGGACAGTGGGGTCAGTGGGGACCTTGGGGACCAATGAGACAATGGGGACCATGGGGGACAGCGGGGATAATGGGGACAGCAGGGATAATGGGGACCCTGGGGACTATGGGGTCAATGAGGACCTTGGGGACCAGCAGGACAATGGGGACCAGGGAGACCTTGGGGACAGTGGGGACAATGGGGACAGTGAGGACAATGGGGATAATGGGGACAGTGGGGAAAATGGGGACAGTGAGGACAGTGGGGATAATGGGGACAGTGGGGATAATGGGGACAGTGGGGTAATGGGGACCACAGGGACAGTGGGGTCAGTGGGGACCTTGGGGACCAATGGGACAATGGGGAGCAGGGAGACCTTGGGGACAGTGGGGACCAGGGGGACAGTGGGGACAGTGGGGACAGCAGGAATAATGGGGACCTTGGGGACAATGGGGTTAAGTGGGGGACCTTGGGGACCAATGGGACAATGGGGAGCAGGGAGACCTTGGGGACAATGGGGACCAGGGGGACAATGGGGACAGCAGGAATAATGGGGACCTTGGGGACAATGGGGTTAAGTGGGAGACCTTGGGGACCAATGGGGCAATGGGGAGCAGGGAGATCTTGGGGACTATGGGGATCATGGGGGACAGCGGGGACAATGGGGACAGCAGGGATAATGGGGATTTTGGGGACAATGGGGACCAGGGAGACCTTGGGACAGTGGGGGTAATGGGGATAATGGGGACAGTGAGGACAGTGGGGACAGTGGGGACCTTGGGGGCCAATGGGACAATGGGCCATGGGGTGGTGGCCGTGGGCTGCTGATGGCTGTGAGGTGGTGGCCGTGGGCTGGTGGCCGTGGGGTGGTGGCTGTGGGGCTGCTGGTGGCCGTGGGGCTGCTGGTGGCTGTGAGGTGGTGGCAGTGGGGTGGTGGCCATGGACTGCTGGTGGCTGTGAGGTGGTGGCCATGGGCTGGTGGCCGTGGGGTGGTGGCCGTGGGGCTGCTGATGGCCGTGGGGTGGTGGCCATGGGCTGCTGATGGCTGTGAGGTGGTGGCCATGGGCTGGTGGCCGTGGGGTGGTGGCTGTGGGGCTGCTGGTGGCCGTGGGGCTGCTGGTGGCTGTGAGGTGGTGGCAGTGGGGTGGTGGCAGTGGGGTGGTGGCCATGGACTGCTGGTGGCTGTGAGGTGGTGGCCATGGGCTGGTGGCCGTGGGGTGGTGGCCGTGGGGCTGCTGATGGCCGTGGGGTGGTGGCCATGGGGCTGCTGATGGCTGTGGGGTGGTGGCCATGGGCTGCTGATGGCTGTGAGGTGGTGGCCATGGACTGGTGGCCATGGGGTGGTGGCTGTGGGGCTGCTGGTGGCCGTGGGGCTGCTGATGGCTGTGAGGTGGTGGCAGTGGGGTGGTGGCCATGGGGTGGTAGCCGTGGGCTGGTGGCCGTGGGCTGGTGGCCGTGGGGCTGCTGGTGGCTGTGGGGTGGTGGCCATGGGACTGCTGGTGGCAGTGGGGTGGTGGCCATGGGCTGGTGGCCGTGGGGTGGTGGCCGTGGGGCTGCTGATGGATGTGGGGTGGTGGCCATGGGGCTGTTGATGGCTGTGGGGTGGTGGCTGTGGGCTGCTGATGGCTGTGAGGTGGTGGCCATGGACTGGTGGCCGTGGGGTGGTGGCTGTGGGGCTGCTGGTGGCCGTGGGGCTGCTGATGGCTGTGAGCTGGTGGCAGTGGGGTGGTGGCCATGGGGTGGTAGCCGTGGGCTGGTGGCCGTGGGCTGGTGGCCGTGGGGCTGCTGGTGGCTGTGGGGTGGTGGCCATGGGACTGCTGGTGGCAGTGGGGTGGTGGCAGTGGGGTGGTGGCCATGGGGTGGTGGCCATGGGGCTGCTGGTGGCAGTGGGGTGGTGGCGGTGGGGTGGTGGCAGTGGGGTGGTGGCCATGGGGTGGTAGCCGTGGGCTGGTGGCCGTGGGCTGGTGGCCGTGGGGCTGCTGGTGGCTGTGGGGTGGTGGCCATGGGACTGCTGGTGGCAGTGGGGTGGTGGCCATGGGCTGGTGGCCGTGGGGTGGTGGCCGTGGGGCTGCTGATGGATGTGGGGTGGTGGCCATGGGGCTGTTGATGGCTGTGGGGTGGTGGCCGTGGGCTGCTGATGGCTGTGAGGTGGTGGCCATGGACTGGTGGCCGTGGGGTGGTGGCTGTGGGGCTGCTGGTGGCCGTGGGGCTGCTGATGGCTGTGAGCTGGTGGCAGTGGGGTGGTGGCCATGGGGTGGTAGCCGTGGGCTGGTGGCCGTGGGCTGGTGGCCGTGGGGCTGCTGGTGGCTGTGGGGTGGTGGCCATGGGACTGCTGGTGGCAGTGGGGTGGTGGCAGTGGGGTGGTGGCCATGGGGTGGTGGCCATGGGGCTGCTGGTGGCAGTGGGGTGGTGGCGGTGGGGTGGTGGCAGTGGGGTGGTGGCCATGGGGTGGTGGCCGTGGGCTGGTGGCCATGGGGCTGCTGGTGGCCGTGGACTGGTGGCAGTGGGTGCTGCAGGTCCATGACGTATTCGGGGCAGCTGAAGTTCGAGCGGCGCACGCTGGCTGCACAGCTGGAGGGAATGCAGGGACTGCAGGCGTGAGTGGGGCGGGGGGGCGGCGGGGGGGGGGGGACACGGGGGGACATGGGGAGGTGGGGGACACTGGGGGGACACATTGGGGGGACATGGGGGGGTGGGGGGACACTGGGGGGGCACATCGGGGGGACATGGGGACAGTGGGGAGGACGACGGGGGGGACATTGGGGGAACATGGGGGGAGTGGGGGGGGACATCGGGGAGGGACATCAGTGGGGATGGGGGGGACATCGGGGGGGACATCGGGGGGAATGGGGGGATGTGGGGGGGACATCAGGGAGACATTGGGTGCCACCTCCTCCTTGGGGACAGTGCCCTCCCCCTGTGGGGACAGTCCCCTCCCCTTCTTGGGGACAATGCCACCCCTATGGGGACAGTGCCCCCCCATGGTGACAGTGTCATCTCCTCCTTGGGGACAGTGCCCCCCCTCCCCCTTGGGGACAGTGCCCCTGCTATGGGGACAGTGCCTCCCCCCCCCATGGGGTCAGTGCTCCCCTCTTGGGGACAGTGCCCCCCCCTCCTTGGGGACAGTGCCCCCCCCCCTTTGGGGACAGTGCCATCCCTATGGGGACAGTGCCCCCCCCTCTTTGGGGACAGCATGGGCTGACATGGTGCTGTGGGGGAGGGAGTGGGGGGGGGGAATCCCACAGCACCCCCAAACCTGACCCTCCGCCCCCCCCCTTTTTGTGTCCCCCCCCCAGGTATGAGAAGTGCCTGTACTGAGGAGGGCAGACCTGGGGGGGTCCCGGTGGTGTCCCCCCCCCCCCCCCGCCTTTCATTCGCACCACCCAACAGCATGAGGGACATCGGGATGGGGGGGGGGACACCACGAAACAGGACCCTCAGGGTCACCTTCCCCCCCCGCACCCCAAATTTAGGGGGTCCAAACCCCCCCCCAGCCCCAGGTTGTGGGTCTCAATACCTCAAATTTAGTGACCCCCCCCCCTCCCAGCCCCACATTTTCAGGTCCCAGGACCCCAAATTTAGGGTCTTCCCCCCCCCCCCTCAGCCCAAGGACCCCAAATTTAGGGACCCCCCCCAGAACCCCACATTTAGGGACCCCCCCCAGAACCCCACATTATTGGACCCCAGGATCCCAAATTTAGGGAACCCCCCCAGAACCCCACATTATTGGACCCCAGGACCCCACATTTAGGGACCCCCCCCAGAACCCCACATTATTGGATCCCAGGATCCCAAATTTAGGGAACCACTCCCCCCCCAAGTCCCCATATTTTCAGGTCCCAGGACCCCAAATTTAGGGTCTTCCCCCCCCCCTCAGCCCAAGGACCCCAAATTTAGGGACCCCCCCCCCCCCCCAGAACCTCACATTATTGGATCCCAGAACCTCAAATGTAGGGACCCCCCCCCAAACCCCACATAGTGAGGTCCCAGGGACCCAAATTTAGGGTGTCCCCTCCCGCCCCAGACCCAGGTTGTGGGGTCTCAGTACCTCAAATTAGGGACCCCCCCTAAAACTCCCCCATTTTCAAGTCACAGAACCCCAAATTTAGGACCCCCCCCACCAAAACCCCACATTATTGGAACCCAGGATCCCAAATTTAGGATGTCCCCTCCCCCCCCCCCCCCCCCCCAGCCCCAGGTTGTGGTGTCCCAGGACTCCAAATTTAGGGACCCCCCCCCCCAAACCCCACATTGTGAGTTCCAGGACCCCAAATTTAGGGTAGTTTCCCCCCCCCCGGCCCCAGTTATGGGGTCCCAGGACTTCAGATATAGGGACCCCCCCCCCCAAACCCCACATATTGATGTTCCAGGGACCCAAATTTAGGGTGCCCCCCCCCCCCCTCACAGCTCCAGGTTGTGGTGTCCCAGGACCCTAAATTTAGGAACCCCCCCAAAACCTACATTATTGAATCCCAGGACCCCAAATTTAGGGACCCCCCCCAGAATCCCAAGATTTCAGCTCCCAGGACCCCAAATTTAAGGTGTTCCCCCCCCAGACAGTTATGGGGTCTCAGTACCTCAAATTAGGGACCCCCCCTCAGAAACCCCATATTTGGAGTTCCCAGGACCCCAAATTTAGGGACCCCTCCCCCCCAAAACCCCACAGAACCCCCACATTTTGAGTTCCCAGGCCCCCAAATTTAGGACCACCCCCCCAAAACCCCACATTTTTGGGTACCACTACCCCGATTTTTTTGGGGTACCCCCCATCACCACCCGATTTGGGGTCCCAGCACCCCATAATTTCGGGTGTCTCCCCCCAGCACCCCAATTTTTGGGGGTCCCTTTGCCCTCAGGTTTTGGGGTCCGTCGCCCCCCCGCCAAACCCCCGACCTTTTGGGGTCCCAGTACCTCAAATGTAGGGTCCCCCCCCCAGCACCCCAAGTTTTGGGGTCCCATCACCCCAAATATTCCCACCCCCCAGTCACCCCAGGTTTTTGGGGTCCCTCCAAACTTTGGGATCCCATCAGCCCCAGGTTTTGGGGTCCGTCACCCCAAATTTCAGGGTCCCCCCACCCCAAATAAAAGCCTCCCCTGCACCCCAAGTGCCCCCCTCCCCATTCAGCTCAGGTTTTTGGGGTCCGTCACCCCAAATGTTCTTGGGGTCCCTAAATTTTGGGATCCCACGCCCTCAGGTATTGGGGTGCTGCGCCCCATATAGGGCTGCATAGGATTTAGTGCTGGAACCCCGAACCCCACTTTGGGGTTTTTTGGGGGGCGCGATTGGGGGGGGCTGTTAATAAAGGTATGGAACATTGGGGTGGGTTTTGTCTGACCCTAAAATGGGGACCCCAAATGGAACCCGCAAAAAGGGGACCCCAAAAGGGGAACCTTCAAAACGGTGACCTCAAATGGAGACCCCAAAATGGGAACCCCAAAATGGGGACCCCAGATGGAGACCCCAAAAATGCGAACCTCAAAGGGTAAACCCCAAATGAGGATCCCAAATGGGACCCCCTAAAACGGGGACCCCAAAAGGGGAACCTTCAAAACGGTGACCTCAAATGGAGACCCCAAAATGGGAACCCCAAAATAGGGACACCAGATGGAGACCCCAAAAATGGGAACCTCAAAGGGGAAACCCCAAAACGGGGATCCCAAATGGGACCCCCTAAAAAGGGACCCCAAAAGGGGAACACCCAAAATGGGAACCCCAAAATGGGGACCCCAGATGGAGACCCCAAAAATGGAAACCCCAAAACGAGGACCCCAAACGGAGACCCCAAAATGAGGACCGAAAAAAGGGGACCCCAGATGTAGACCCCAAAAATGGGAACCTCAAAGGGGAAACCCCAAAACGAGGACCCCAAGTGGGACCCCCAAAAAGGGGACCCCAAAAGGGGAACCCGAAAAGGGAACCCCAAATGGAGACCCCAAAAATACGAACTTCAAAGGGTAAACCCCAAACGAGGATCCCAAGTGGGACCCCCAAAAAAGGGGACTCCAAAAGGGGAACCTCCAAAATGGTGACATCAAATGGAGACCCCAAAATGGGGACCCCAAAATGGGAACCCGAAAATGGGGACCCCAGATGGAGACCCCAAAAATGGGAACCTCAAAGGGGAAACCCCAAAACGGGGACCCCAAATGGGACCCCCTAAAAAGGGGACCCCAAAAGGAGAACACCCAAAATGGGGACCCCAAATGGGACCCCCAAAAAAGGGGACCCCCAAAAGGGGAACCTCCAAAACGGTGACCTCAAATGCAGACCCCAAAATGGGGACCCAAAAAAGGGGACCCCAAAGGGAGAACCTCCAAAACAGTGACCTCAAATGGAGACCCCAAAATGGGGACCCCAAAATGGGAACCCCAAAATGAGGACCCCAAATGGAACTCCCAAAAAGGGGATCTCAAAAGGAGAATACCCAAAATGGGGACCTCAAATGGAGACCCCAAAATGGGGACCTGAAAAGGGGACCCCAAATGGGGACCCCAAAAATGGGAACCTCAAAGGGGAAACCCCAAAACGAGGACCCCAAATGGGACCCACAAAAAAGGGGACCCCAAAAGGGGAACCTTCGAAACGGTGACATCAAATGGAGACCCCAAAATAGGAACCCCAATATGGGGACCCCAGATGGAGACCCCAAAAGTGGGAACCCCCAAAACGGGAACCCCAAATGGGACCTCCTAAAAAGAAGACCCCAAAAAGGTGAATCCCCAAAATGGGGTCCCCGAATGCGAACCCCAGATCGAACCCCCAAAATTGAGATCCCCTAAATGGGACACTCCCAAGTGGAACCCTAAAAGAAGACCCTAAAAGGGGACCCCAAAAAGTGGAACCCCAAAAAGGAACCCTCAACAAGACGCCCCTAAATATGGGAAAGCCAAAACGGGGACCTCAAATGGGGACCCCAAAAAGAGGACCCCTAAGAAAGGGAACCCTAAATGAGGACCCCAAATGGAACCCCACCAAAGTGGGACAGCAAATGGAACCCTAAAAAGGGAAATCCCAAAATGGGGACCCTCAAATGGGATCCCTAAAATGGGAACCCCAAAATGGGAGTCCCCCAATGCAGGACCCTAAATGGGAACCCTAAGATGGGGACCCCAAATAGAAGCTCCATAAGGGGACACCAAAATGGAGACCCCTAAAATGGGAATCCCAAAAGGGAGATCCGAGAAGTGGGACCCCAAAAAGGGACCCCAAAAGGAGACCCTTAAAAATGGGAATCCCAAAAGGGGGACCTCAAATGGGGTCCCTAAAAAATGGAGACCCACAAATGGGACCCTAAATGGAACCCCCCAAAATGGGAACCCCCAAAATAGAGACTCTAAATGGGAACCCCAAAATGGGACCCCCCTAAATGGGAACCCCAAAAGAGAGACCCACAAACGGGATCCTAAATGGGAACCTCTCAAAATGGGAACCCCCAAATAGAACCCAATAGAGACCCTAAATGGGAATCCCAAAATGGGACCCTAAATGGGACCCCCGAAAATTGAAACCCCAAAATGGGATCCTAAACGGGAACCTTCAAAATGGGAACCCCCCAAAATGGGAACCCCAAAATTGAGACCTCTGAGGAGGCACAAATGATCTGGGGCCTGGCTAATGCTTATCGGGCCTTATTCACAGAATCACAGCACGGCCAGGGCTGGAAGGGACCTCAAGGATGATGAACCTCCAACCCCCTGCCACACGCAGGGCCACCAACCATCCCACCTAATGCAGCCCAGGCTGCCCAGGGCCCCATCCAACCCGGCCTTGAGCAGCTCCAGGGATGGACGGGGCTCCACAGCCTCTCTGGGCAGCTGTTCCAGCACCTCACCGCTCTCTGTAAAGAATTTCCCCCTGATGTCCAACCTAAATCTGCCCTCCCTCAACTTCAAAGCATTTCCCCTCGTCCTGCTGTCACTCACCCTTTCAAAGAGTTGATTCCCCTCCTGTCTGTAGGCTCCCTTGAGGTACTGAAGGCTGCAATGATTCACCCTCAGCCTTCTTTCCTCCATGCTGAACATCCCAGCTCCCCCAGCCTGTCCTCATAGGGGAGGTGCTCCAGCCTCTGATCATCTCTGTGGCTCCTCTGGCCCCTCTCCAACAGCTCCCTGTCTTTCTTGTACCGCGGGCTCCAGACTTGGACCCAGTGCTGCAGACGGGGCCTCACAAGAGCAGAGTAGAGGGGAACAATCACCTCCCTGTCCCTGCTGGCCACCCCTCTGCTGATGGAGCCCAGGATCCCATTTGCCTTCCGAGCCACAAGGGCACACTGCTGGCTCATATTAAGTTTTTCATCCATCAGGACCCCCAGGTCCTTCTGTGCAGGGCTGCTCTCAAGGACCGCTCCTCCCAGTCTGTATGGATGCCTGGGATTCCTCCGGCCCAAGTGCAAAACTCTGCACTTTGCCGTGTTGAACCTCATCAGGTTCACCCGGGCCCACCTTTCTAGCCTCTCGAGGTCCCTCTGAATGGCATCCCTTCCTTCCACCGTGTCGACCGCACCACTCAGCTTGGCGTCGTCAAGTTATTCAATAGTATCCCAGAAAGGGAGAGAGTCTGTGAAATTGAGAGAGAGTGTCTGAGAGCTGAAAGGGAGAGTTTCCAGGAGAGACTCCGAGCAGAGGAGAATCTCCGGGCTGAGCAGGAGAGTCTCCATGCCGAAAAGGGGAGACTCCGAGCAGAGAAGGAGAATCTCCGGGCTGAGCAAAAGAGTCTCCAAGTTGAAAAGGAGAGTTTGCAGGAGAAACTTCGAGCAGAGAAGGAGAATCTCCGGGCTGAGCAAAAGAGTCTCCTGGTCAAGGGAAAAGACTCCAATCTGAGAGAGATGCCCTCCGGTCTGAGAGGGATAGCCTCAAGTCCGAACAGGATGCCCTCCGAATTGAGAGAGACTCCCTGCAATCCCAAAGAGAGACTCTCCAAGGCGAGACAGAGAATCTCCAGGTTGAGAAAGAGAATCTCCTAGCCAGGAGGGAGAATCTCAAAACCTGGCAAGAGTGTCTCCGAGCTGAGAAAGAAAGTCTCCAAGCCGAAAGGGAAAATCTTCAAGCTGAGAGAAGGGATCTCCAATCTCAACGAGATGCCCTCCAAATCGAGAGAGACTGCCTGCAATCCAAACTTGACACTCTCCAGTCTGAACGGGACACTGTCCAAACTGAGCGAGACAGCCTTCAATCTGAACTAAATGCTCTCATGATTGAAGAAGACAGACTCCAAGCCGAGCTGGAGGGTGAGAGCATTGGAACTGACCAACCTGATCAACCACAGGAGGCACCACAATTGATATCAGTTGCCCCTGTGAGAGGACGGAAAACGAAACGAATCTCGACTCCGTTAGAAGAGAAGAAAGAGGAGCAAAGAGGTCCGGAGGAGTGGCTCCGAGATCCAGGAGAAGCACCTCCGAGTCCAGGGGAGGGACCCTCAGTAAGGCCACGGTCACCAACGCCTACAAGGGCAACAAGGAGTCCTGAAAGAGTAAGAGGTGAGCAAGATATCGTTACCATTGTTGATCGATCTCTGAAAATGAATGAAATTCGAAGTCTGAGAAAAGACTTTTCACGTCACCCCAATGAGCCTATTGCCACCTGGTTACTTCGATGCTGGGACAATGGGGCCAACAGTGTGTGGCTAGATAGTAGAGAAGCTCGCCAGCTGGGTGGCATTGCTAGGGACTCAGCCATTGACAGAGGCATTAGTACATGCCAGAACCAGGCCTTCACCCTCTGGAAGCGGATGCTGTTAGCTGTAAAAGAAAGATACCCCTTCAAAGACGATCTGATGCCTGAGAAAAAGAAATGGACTGATATAGAAAAAGGCATCTGTTATTTGAGAGAATATGCTGTGGTGGAAACACTACATAGTCCTGATTTCATCCCTGATGAGCCAGATCAAGAGCATGATCCTGAGAGAGTCAGGTGTACACCAAACATGTGGCGTGCATTCACAAAGACCGCAGCAGAAAGGTACGCCAGTACATTTGCAGCAATGTATGGCAGAGGGGAGAGAAGACCCCTTATAAACGAACTGATTCATAAACTTCAGGACTTTGAGTTACATTTAAGCCCTCTGCGAGCTTGTGTTTCAGCCATCGTAAAAGTAGCTGAAAAGCTGAACAGAATGGAGAACAAACAAGAAGATATAATAGACAAACTGTCAACCGTGCCTAATGCTGATGGATCCACGGTGGTAACAGATACATCCAACGGGGACCAGAACTCCCAGAACAGCCTACTGGAGGGCCTGATCAACTTGGTTTCCTCCCAGCCAGTGTCATCCAATGTCTCAGCTATCAAAAGAAGACGTCCTCCTGCTCGAGCAAGTGACAACAGTAAGACTACGTCACGTTTTGCCTTGTGGCATTGCCTACGTGACCATGGAGAAGATATGAAGAAGTGGCATAAACAACCCACTCCTGCACTTCAAGCACGGGTAAAAGAATTACAAGACAAATCAACCACCAAGGTGAACTTCTCCAAAAAGGTGATTGCTCCAGTTGCTGCAGACAACGGAGGTAACAAATAGAGGGGCCCTGCCCCCAGCCATGGGGGGGGAAAGGGATAATAGAGTTTATTGGACTGTGTGGGTTAGATGGCCTGGCACATCAGAACCACGGAAATATAAGGCCCTGCTGGACACTGGTGCTCAGTGCACCCTAATGCCCTCGAGTCACCAAGGGACAACATCAATTTGTATTCATGGGGTGACTGGGGGCTCTCAAGAATTGACTGTGTTGGAGGCCGAAATCAGCCTCACTGGTAGGAACTGGCAAAAGCACCCTATTGTGACTGGCCCAGGGGCTCCATGTCTACTTGGTATCGATTACCTCAGAAGGGGATACTTTAAGGATCCCAAAGGGTATCGATGGGCCTTTGGAATAGCTGCTGTGGACACGGAAGGTGTTAAGCAGTTGTCTGTTTTGCCTGGCCTGTCAGAAGATCCGTCTGTTG
Source organism: Chrysolophus pictus (assembly GCA_037305975.1). Lineage (NCBI taxonomy): Eukaryota > Metazoa > Chordata > Aves > Galliformes > Phasianidae > Chrysolophus > Chrysolophus pictus. Next base: position 196,175,436 of record CM074576.1, read on the forward strand.
TGGGGTTGCTACAAGTGAAAGAGCAACCAGTTCCGATTGCTACAAAAACGGTGCACAGACGGCAGCACCGCACCAACAGGGATTCCTTGCTCCCCATTCAGAAGTTGATTCGTCAACTAGAGAGTCAGGGAGTGATCAGCAAAACTCACTCGCCTTTTAACAGCCCCATATGGCCAGTGCGTAAAGCCAGTGGAGAATGGAGGCTGACGGTGGACTACCGTGGCCTGAATGAAGTCACACCCCCACTGAGTGCTGCTCAAGAAAGGAATTTATACGGCGCCCAGATGAAACTATTGTTTCCTGGTTAGTTCGCTGTTGGGACGACGGGGCCAGCAGCTTGTCTCTAGATGGTAATGAAGCTCGCCAACTAGGAGCAATTGCCAGAGATCCAGCTATTGACAGAGGGATTAGCCGATGTCTGGACGGGGCTGCCTCCCTCTGGGAACGAATATTAATAGCCGTGAAGGAAAGGTACCCCTTCAAAGACGGCTTGAAGCCTGTGGCGAAAAGGTGGGAAACAGTTGAAAAGGGTATCCAGTATTTGAGGGAGATAGCCGTGGTGGAAATGTTGTATGACCCTAACTGTGTTTTTAACGACCCACGCCAAAGCCACGACCCTGAGAAAGTGAGAACGACGCCTGAAATATGGCAGAAACTCACATCAACAGCACCAGCCAGATACGCCTCTGCACTATTGTCAGCATCTGAGAGATACAAGGACCAACAGAGAAGCCCCTTAGTTTTTGAATTGATTCTTACGCTCCAAAGCTATGAACAACAGCTACCCCCAACTCGCGCCGCCATCGCCGCCATCTCACAAATGACGGAGCAACTGAATGAAATGCAAGAGCAAGTGTCTTCACTGATGAATCATGACAAACCTGTAGAAGTATCAGAAACGCTTGATGAAGATCAGAATAGTCAAAAGAGTCTACTGAAGGAGATGAAGGAGCTGACGAAACTAATGCGGATCCAATTAACTAAAGACAATGAACCCTCCTTCTCAGGTGCATCATCAAAAAATCTCAGCTGTCAGAGGCAAACGCTCCCCAGCTCCAGGAAGGAATCCTACATCGCGACTTGCCTTGTGGCGTTACTTACGTGACCATGGAGAAGACATGAGGAAGAGGCACGACCAAGCTACTCATGTACTGCGAGCACGGGTGAGAGAATTACAAAGCAGATCCACCGCCAGTGCAGTTGCTCCGGTTACCACAGGTAATGAATAGAGGGGCCCTGCCCTCAGTCAGGGGGGGGAAAGGGATAATAGAGTTTATTGGACTGTGTGGATCCGATGGCCTGGCACATCAGAACCACTGAAATATAAGGCATTGGTGGATACCGGTGCACAGTGCACTCTGATGCCCTCGACTTATGAAGGGACAGAATCAATCCATATTTCTGGAGTGACTGGGGGCTCTCAAGAATTGACTGTGTTGGAGGCCGAAATCAGCCTCACTGGTAGGAACTGGCAAAAGCACCCTATTGTGACTGGTCCAGGGGCTCCATGTATACTTGGTATTGATTACCTCAGAAGGGGGCATTTCAAGGATCCTAAGGGGTATCGATGGGCCTTTGGAATAGCTGCTATAGACACAAACAACATTAAGCAGCTGTCTGTTTTGCCTGGCCTGTCAGAAGATCCGTCTGTTGTGGGGTTGCTACGAGTAAAAGAGCAACAGGTACCAATTGCTACAAAAACGGTGCACAGACGGCAGCACCGCACCAACAGGGATTCCTTGCTCCCCATTCAGAAGTTGATTCGTCAACTAGAGAGTCAAGGAGTGATCAGCAAAACTCACTCGCCTTTTAATAGTCCCATATGGCCAGTGCGTAAAGCCAGTGGAGAATGGAGGCTGACTGTGGACTACCGTGGCCTGAATGAAGTCACACCCCCACTGAGTGCTGCTGTGCCGGACATGTTAGAACTCCAGTATGAACTGGAGTCAAAAGCAGCCAAATGGTATGCCACCATTGACATTGCCAATGCCTTTTTCTCCATTCCTTTGGCCAAAGAATGTAGGCCACAGTTTGCTTTCACCTGGAGGGGCATTCAATATACCTGGAATCGTTTGCCCCAGGGGTGGAAACACAGCCCAACCATTTGCCATGGGCTGATCCAAGCTGCACTGGAACAGGGCGGTGCTCCTGAGCACTTACAGTACATTGATGACATTGTTGTGTGGGGCGACACAGCAAAGGAAGTTTTTGAGAAAGGAGAGCAAATAATCCAGATCCTTCTGTGTGCTGGTTTTGCTATTAAGCGAAGCAAAGTGAAAGGACCTGCCCAGGAAATTCAGTTCCTAGGTATAAAGCGGCAAGATGGACGCCGTCACATCCCGACAGATGTGATCGACAAAAGCACTGCCATGTCTCCGCCCACTAATAAGAAGGAGACACAATCGTTTCTGGGCATAGTGGGCTTTTGGAGAATGCATGTTCCAAACTACAGCCTCATTGTAAGCCCCCTTTATCATGGGGCCCTGAGCAGCAGCAGGCTTTTGAGCAGATTAAACAGGAGATAGCCCGTGCCGTGGCCCTGGGGCCAGTACGGATGGGACAGGATGTAAAGAACATCCTCTACACTGCTGCTGGAGAGAAAGGTCCCACTTGGAGTTTGTGGCAAAGAGCCTCAGGAGAGACCTGAGGCCGACCCCTGGGATTCTGGAGTCGAGCCTACAGGGGGTCAGAAGAGGGCTACAGTCCAACTGAAAAGGAGATCTTGGCTGCATATGAGGGGGTTCGGGCTGCTTCGGAAGTGGTCGGTACTGAAACACAGCTCCTTCTGGCACCTCGACTGCCAGTGCTGAACTGGATGTTTAAAGGAAAGGTTCCCCCCACCCATCACGCAACTGATGCCACTTGGAGTAAGTGGGTTGCGTTGATTACGCAGCGAGCGCGGATGGGGAACCTCAGCCGTCCAGGGATCCTAGAGGTCATCATGGACTGGCCTGAAGGCAAAACGTTTGGAACATCACCAGCAGAAGAGGTATCACGTGCTGAAGAGGCCCCGCCATACAACGAACTGCCAGAAAATGAAAAGACATCTGCCCTGTTCACTGATGGATCGTGTCGTGTTGTGGGGAAGCATCGCAGATGGAAAGCTGCTGTGTGGAGCCCCATACGACAAGTTGCAGAGGCCACTGAAGGAGAAGGAGAATCAAGCCAATTTGCAGAGGTAAAGGCTGTCCAACTGGCCTTGGATGTTGCTGAACGGGAGAGGTGGCCAACGCTTTATCTTTATACTGACTCTTGGATGGTGGCAAATGCTCTGTGGGGGTGGTTACAGCAGTGGGAACAGAACAACTGGCAAAGAAGGGGTAAACCTATTTGGGCTGCTGAGCTGTGGAAAGATATTGCTGCCCGAATAAAGAATGTGGTTGTAAAGGTGCGCCATGTAGATGCTCATGTGCCCAAGAGTCGGGCTACTGAAGAACAGCAAAATAACCACCAGGTGGATCGAGCTGCCAAAATTGAGGTGGCTCAGATAGACCTGGACTGGCAGAACAAGGGTGAATTATTTCTAGCTCGGTGGGCCCATGAGACCTCCGGTCATCAAGGAAGAGATGCTACATACAAATGGGCTCGAGACCGAGGGGTGGACTTAACTATGGATGCTATTGCACAGGTTATCCATGACTGTGACACATGCGCCACAATCAAACAAGCCAAGAGGATGGAACCTCTCTGGGAGGAAGGGCGATGGCAAAAGTATAAATATGGGGAGGCATGGCAGGTTGATTCTATCACCTTGCCACGATCCCGCAGTGGTAAGCGTTACGTGCTTACTATGGTAGAGGCAACCACTGGGTGGCTTGAAACATATGCAGTGCCCCATGCTACCGCCCGAAACACCATCTTAGGTCTTGAGAAACAAGTCCTGTGGTGACATGGCACCCCGGAAAGAATTGAGTCAGATAATGGGACTCATTTCAGAAATTCTCTTGTAAATACTTGGGCCAAAGATCATGGCATCGAGTGGATTTATCACATCCCCTATCATGCACCAGCCTCTGGTCAAATTGAACGCTACAATGGGTTGTTAAAAGCTATGCTGAAAGCAATGGGTGGCGGAACATTTAAGCATTGGGAGAAGCATTTGGCAGAAGCCACCTGGTTGGTCAATACCAGAGGATCCATCAATCGTGATGGTCCCGCTAGCTCCCTACATGCTGTCAAGGGAGATAAGGTCCCTGTAGTACGTGTAAAGAGCGTGTTGGGAAAGGCAGTTTGGGTCTTTCCAGCTTCTGGGAAGGGCAAACCTCTTCGTGGAACTGTTTTTGCCCAGGGACCTGGGTCCACTTGGTGGGTGATGCAGAAAAATGGGGATGTTCAATGTGTAGCTCAAGGGAATTTGATGTTGGGGAGCGCAGTCAGTAATTCCATGTATATACATAGGTTTGTGTGTGCGCGTGTTTAGTGTTCGGTAATTCTATTTTGTTTGTATATGTTAAGCATGATGTAGTGATGTGGAATAAGGGCTGGAATGTCAATGTTCCGCTAGTCACGGAACTGGGCCGAACCAGCCCGTAAACCGTTGACAAAACCCTAAATGGGAACCCCGAAATGGGACCCTAAATGGAAACCCCAAAATGGGAACCCCAAAAATGGAACCCTAAATGGGAACCCCAAAATAGAGACTCACAAATGGGACCCTAAATGGGATCCCCATAAATGGGAACCCCCAAACGCAACCCCCTAAAGTGGGATCCTAAATGGGAACCTCCCAAAATGGGAACCCCCAAAATAGTGACCCTAAATGGGAACCCCGAAATGCGACCCTAAAATGGAACCCCCCAAAATGAGAACCCCAAAATAGAGACCCTAAAATGGGACCCTAAACGGGAACCCCAAAATAGAGACCCTAAAATGGGACCCTAAACGGGAACCCCAAAATAGAGACCCTAAAATGGGAACCCCGAAATGGGAGCCTAAGTGGGACCCCCCTAAATGGGAACCCCAAAATAAAGACCCTAAAATGGGATCCTAAATGGGAACCCCAAAATCGGAACCCCCAAAATCGGAACCCCAAGATGGGATCCTAAATGGGAACCCCAAAATAGGGACCCTAAATGGGAACCCCAAAATCAGAACCCCAAAATGAGATCCTAAATGGGAACCCCAAAATGGGAACCCACAAAATAGAGACCCTAAAATGGAACCCCCCAAAATGGGAACCCCAAAATAGCGACCCTATATGGGATCCTAAATGGAAACTCCAAAATGGGAAACCCCAAAATAGCGACCATAAATGGGAACCCCAAAAATGGGACCCTAAAATGGGACCCCCCAAAATGGGAACCCCCAAAATAGGGACCCTAAAGTGGGATCCTAAATGGGAACAGCAGAATAGACCCACAAATGGGACCCTAAAATGGAGCCCCCTAAATGGGAACCCCAAAATAGAGACCCTAAAGTGGGACCTTAAATGGGAACCCCCTAAATGGGAAACCCCAAAATTGAGACCCTAAATGGGAACCCCCAAATGGGACCCTAAATGAGAACCCCAAAATTGAGACCCTAAAATGGGAACCCCAAAATCAGAACCCCAAAATCAGAACCCCAAAATGAGATCCTAAATGGGAACCCCAAAATGGGACCCTAAGTTGGAACCCCCAAAACAGAGACCCCAACTGGGAACCCCAAAATAGAGACCCTAACTGAGATCCTAAATGGGACCCCCCAAAATCGGAACACCAAGACGGGATCCTAAATGGGATCCCCAAAATCAGAACCCCAAAATGGGATCCTAAATGGGAACCTTCAAAATGGGAACCCCCAAAATAGGGACCCTAAATGGGAACCCCAAAATAAAGACCCTAAGTGGGACCCCCCAAAATGGGAACCACCCTAAATGGGAACCCCCAAAATTGAGACCCCAAATGGGAACCCTAAAATGGGACCCTAAAATGGAACCCCCCCCAAAATCGGAACCCCAAAATAGGGACCCTAAATGGGAACCCCAAAATAGAGACCCTAAAATGGACCCCCCCTAAATGGGAAACCCCCATAGTGGGACCCTAAATGGGAACCCCAAAATTGAGACCCTAAAGTGGGATCCTTAATAGGAACCGCCAAAACGGGAACCCCCAAAATTGAGATCCCAAATAGGAACCCTAAAATAGAGACCCCTAATGGGAACCCCAAAATGGGAAATCCCAAAATAGAGACCCTAAAATGGGATCCTAAATGGGAACCACCCAAAATGGGAAACCCCAAAAGTGAGACCCCAAATAGGAACCCCAAAATAGAGACCGTAAATGGGAACCCCAAAATCAGACCCTAAAGTTGAACTCCCCAAAATCGGGCCCCCAAAATAGAGACCCTAAAGTGGGAACCCCCAAATGGGACCCTAAAATGGAACCCCCCAAAATGGGAACCCCTCAAAGTGGGACCCTAAATGGGAACCCCAAATAGAGACCCTAAATGGGAACCCCAAAATAGAGACCCTAAATGGGATCCTAAATGGGAACCACCCAAAATGAGGAACCCCCAAAGTTGAGATCCTAAATGGGAACCCTAAAATGGGACCCTAAAATGGGACCCTAAAATGGAACCCCCCCAAAATCGGAACCCCAAGATGGGATCCTAAATGAGAACCCCAAAATAGGGACCCTAAATGGGAACCCCAAAATCGGAACCCCAAAATGGGATCCTAGATGGGAACCCCAAATGGGAAACCCCAAAATAGAAACCCTAAAATGGGAACCTCCCAGGATGGGACCTTAAAATGAGACCCTAATATGGGACCCCCCAAAATCGAGACCCTAAAGTGGGACCCTAAACGGGAACCCCAAAATTGAGACCCTAAATGGGAACCCTAAAATGGAACCCCCCCAAAATCGGAACCCCAAGATGGGATCCTAAAGGGGAACCCAAAATAGGGACCCTAAATGGGAACCCCAAAATCAGAACCCCAAAATGGGATCCTAGATGGGAACCCCAAATGGGAAACCCCAAAATAGAGACCCTATATGGGAACCCCAAAACAGAGACCCTAAAATGGAACTCCCCAAAATGGGAACCCCAAGATGGGTCCTTAAAACGGGAACCCCAAAATCAGACCCTAAAGTTGAACTCCCCAAAATCGGGCCCCCAAAATAGAGACCCTAAAATGGGACCCTAAACGGGAACCCCAAAATTGAGACCCTAAATGGGAATCCCAAAATGGGACCCTAAATGGGACCCCCCAAAATGGGAACCCCCAAAGTTGAGACCCTAAATGGGAACCCCAAAATGGGACCCTAAAATGGGACCCTAAAATGGAGCCCCCCCAAAATCGGAACCCCAAGATGGGATCCTAAATAGAAACCCCAAATGGGAACCCCAAAATAGAGACCCTAAATAGGAACCCCAAAATAGGGACCCTAACAGGGAGCGTGTGAAAGCACAGCAGCGGCCAGGAGCTGAAGGTGAAATGAACGCCTTTATTAATTAGTCTTTATTAATTAGTCCTTAACGAAGACAGCAGCGGGCGGCGCAGCGCAGCTCAGCGGGAACGAGGCTCCTTAATGGCGTTCAGCACGTGGGACAGCGGCCAAAGGAAAGGCCTCACTGCACTGGGGCAATCTGGGGGGCAATCTATGGGGCAGTCTATGGGGCAGAGCTATGGGGCAGAGCTATGGGGCAATCTATGGGGAAGAGCTATGGGGAAGAGCTATGGGGCAATCTATGAGACAACTTATGGGGCAGTCTATGGGGCAGAGCAATGGGGCAATCTATGGGGCAGAGCTATAGGGCAATGTATGAGACAACGTATGGGGCAGAGCTATGGGGCAATCTATGGGGCAGTCTATGGGGCAGAGCTATGGGTCTATGGGGCAATGTATGAGACAACTTATGGGGCAGTCTATGGGGCACAGCTATGGGGCACAGCTATGGGGCACAGCTATGGGGCAATCTATGGAGCACTGCTACAGGGCAGTCCATGGGGCAATCTATGGGGCAGAGCTATGGGGCAATCTATGAGACAACTTATGGGGCAGAGCTATGGGGCAGCCTATGGGGCAATCTATGAGACAACCTATGGGGCAGAGCTATGAGGCAATTCATGGGGCAACCCATGGGGCTGTACCTATGGGGCAGAGCTATAGGGCTGTATAGCCCCACAGCTCTGCCCCATTCATGTCTGACCCCATAGCTACGCCCCATAGCTGCAGCCCCCTTAATTTGTGACCCCATAGAGAGCTCCTCAGCTCTGCCCCATTCACGTCTGACCCCATATGGAGCCCCACAGCTCTGCCCCATTAAATGTGACCCCATATGGAGCCCCACAGCTCTGCCCCATTCACGTCTGACCCCATATGGAGCCCCACAGCTCTGCCCCACTCACGTCTGACCCCATATGGAGCCCCACAGCTCTGCCCCATTCACGTCTGACCCCATATGCAGCCCCACAGCTCCGCCCCATTCACGTCTGACCCCATATGCAGCCCCACAGCTCTGCCCCATTCACGTCTGACCCCATATGGAGCCCCACAGCTCTGCCCCACTCACGTCTGACCCCATATGGAGCCCCACAGCTCCGCCCCATTCACGTCTGACCCCATATGCAGCCCCACAGCTCTGCCCCATTCACGTCTGACCCCATATGCAGCCCCACAGCTCCGCCCCATTCACGTCTGACCCCATATGGAGCCCCACAGCTCTGCCCCATTCACGTCTGACCCCATATGCAGCCCCACAGCTCTGCCCCATTCACGTCTGACCCCATATGGAGCCCCACAGCTCTGCCCCATTCACGTCTGACCCCATATGGAGCCCCACAGCTCTGCCCCATTAAATGTGACCCCATATGCAGCCCCACAGCTCTGCCCCATTCACGTCTGACCCCACAGACAACAACGCCGCTCGGCACTTTTCATAGACCTGTTAAAACACTGCAGGTGGTGACGTCACACAGCCCAGAATTGGGCGCCGGAAGCGCCGCACTGCGCTGCTATTGGTGGATATTCACAACGGCCCCCCCCCCCCGCCGGTCACGCCCGCAGAAGCAGCGTGCAGCTGGAGTCTGGGTGGACACGGACGGACGGACGGACGGACGGAGGCAGGTCTGTCCTGGGCAGGGGGCTGGGAAGGGGCCCCGGGCTTGCGGCAGCGCAGGGGTGCGGCTGCAGGCTGGGGGCCGCTGCGGGCGCGGTGCGGTGCGGGCGGCGTTAAGGGCGGCTTTGGGGTGCGCTGAGCGCGGGGCGCTTCGGGCTCGGTTCGGGCTGGCGGCACGGACGGGGCGCTACGAGAGCGGGGTCGGTTCCGTTTGGGTCATTTGTGGTGGTTTCGGTGGGTTTTTTTGGTACCGCAGCGTTGCGGGCGGGCGGCGCCGCTCCGGTTCGTCGCGGGGCGGTTCGGCAGAATGAAGGCGGGGGGTTATAGGGGAAGGGAGGAGGGGTTATAGGGGAGGGAGTTATAGGGGGGCTATGGGACGGGGGTTATGGGGTGGGGAGGGGGCGGGGTTTATGGGGCGAGGGGACTAGTTTATGGGGGGGTGGGGCTTTATGGTGGGGGGGGGCGGTTCCCGGCCCCGGCGCTCAGCCCGCGGCCGCCCAGCGCTCGGCCTCGCGCTGCAGGGCCTTTGGGATCCGCGCCGAGTCGTTCTGGGCCCGTTCTGATGCCTTGGGGCCGTTTCTGCCCGTCCGGGCCCATCCCGTCTGTTTGGGTCGCTCTGAGGCCGTTTCGCTCCGACCCGGGGGCGGCACCGCACGGAGCGGGGCGGAACAGCGGGGGGGGAGGGGAGGGGGGTATCGCCGCAACGCCGAGCGCAGCCACGAGGGGGCGCTCGCAACGCGATGGCGCCGAACGGCGCGGCGCTCCGATATCCCGCGATAACTCTTCCTGTAACCGGAAGTGTCCGCGGTCACGTGACCTCCTCCGCGTTACCCTTCCCTCTTCGGAGCCGGTTTGGTGCCACTTGAGGCACCGTGCCCCCATTTCTGGGCCCAGTGCGGCCATTTGGCTCCGTTCAGGGCTCACCTGGTGCCGTTTGGGTCCGTTCGCACCGTTCAGCTTCGGACCCTTTCTGATGCCCGACGTCCCGCTCTGTGCCTCCTCTCCCCCCCCAGCTCCGCCATCCAGCACTGCCCCACGATGCCAGCAGAACAAGAACACCCAAACTCCCTCCCGGAACCAGAACCACAGCCGTCCGGCCCAGGAGACGAAACCCAGCGGGGTAAGAGAGCAGAATCTGGGATGCTCTGCTGGCACGCAGCACGGAGGGGCTGAATGGGGAACGGAGCCCGAGCCATCGGCTCTCAAGGAACGGCACCGTGGGCAGGGACACCATAGGGGTGCATGGGGACCATAGAGACACATAGGGACACCATAGGGATGCATGGGGACCCATAGAGACACATAGGGATACCATAGGGATGCATGGGGACCCATAGGGATGCATGGAGACCCTATAGAGACACATAGGGACACCATAGGGATACATGGGGACCATAGAGACCTGTAGGGACACCACAGGGATACATGGGGACCCTTAGAGATACATGGGAGACCCATAGGAATACATGGAGACCCTATAGAGACACATAGGGACAGCATAGGGATACATGGAGACCTGTAGGGACTCCATAGGGACACCGTAGGGACACCATAGGGATAGACTGAGACCTATAGGGACACCACAGGGACACCACAGGGATACATGGAGACCCACAGGGACACCATAGGGATACATGGAGACCCATAGGGACACCATAGGGATACATGGAGACTCATAGGGACACCATAGGGACACACAGGGAACCATAGGGACACCATTGGGATACATGGAATCACAGCATCACAGCATGGCTGTGAAGGTTGGAAGGGAGCTCAAGGATGCCACACGCAGGGCCACCACCCTCCTCATGTAATGCAGCCCAGGCTGCCCAGGGCCCCATCCAACCCGGCCTTGAGCAGCTCCAGGGATGGACGGGGCTCCACAGCCTCTCTGGGCAGCTGTTCCAGCACCTCACCGCTCTCACAGCGCAGAATTTCCCCCTGACATCCAACTGAAATCTGCCCTCATTCAGCTTCAAACCACTTCCCGTCATCCTGCTCTTATCTCCCCTTTCCCAGACTGGATTCCCCTCCTGTCTGTAGGCTCCCTTGAGGTGCTGAAGGCTGCACTGATTCACCTCAGCCTTCTTTCCTCCATGCTGAACATCCCAGCTCCCCCAGCCTGTCCTCATAGTGGAGGTGCTGCAGCCCTGCTCATCTCTGTGGCTCCTCTGGCCCCTCTCCAACAGCTCCCTGCCTTTGTTGTGCTGGGGGCCCCACAGCTGGACGCAGTGCTGCAGACGGGGCCCCAAAGAGCGGCGCAGAGGGGAACAATCACCTCCCTGTCCCTGCTGCCAGCCCTGCTCTCTCTCTGCCCCACCAGGCTGCATACGGAAGCTGGGCAGAAGAAAAGCAGAGCTTTCCTTTTTTGCGACTGGAGTGCTGGTGGCTGTCATCCTCACGGTGGTGCTTGGGACAGGTGAGTGCCCCCACATCCCCGCTGTGGGCGTTGGATGGGGGATACCGGGGTTTCCCAGCCCCCATCCCACCTCCTGGGCTGCCCCAAACCACCTCCTGCTCCCCTTCCCAACCTCTGCAGCCGTTCCGAGGCCGTCGCCCCACGTCGCTGCATCCCAACCCCAACCTGCAGCAGGGGGACGACCAAAGCGGGACCGCGATCGTTTCGGCTCCTTGTCTCCCATGTACCCAACTCTCTCCCTCTCAGTGCGCCCACGTGAGCCGTGCCCACCTGCCCCAGCCTTCTCCCACGTGTGCCCCAACGGCTGGGTCAGTTTCCAAGGGAAATGCTTTTATTTCTCGGACGACCAGAGAGACTGGAACAGCAGCATGGAGCTCTGCCAGCAACACGGAGCTTCCCTGGCCACCCTGCACACGGAGGAGGAGATGGTGAGAGCGGGGGCTGAGCTGCAGTGCCAACGTGGGGGTGGGAAACCCACACTTGTGGGGCTGCACCAACGGCTCCTGCTGCCCCCAGTTCACGGCAAAGCCATGAGAGGCCCCCAATTCAGCCTGTGCCAAAGCCATGAGATGCCGTCAATTCAGCTTGTGCCAAAGCCATGAGATGCCCCCAATTCACCCCAAACAAAGCCATGAGATGCCCCCAATTCTACCCAGGGCAAAGCCATGAGATGCCCCCAATTCGACGCAAGGCAAAGCCATGCGATGCCCCCAATTCACCCCAGCCAAATCCATGAGATGCCCCAAATTCATCCTGTGCCAAAGCCACAAGATGCCCTCAATTCACGCCAGGGTAAAGCCTTGAGATGCCCCCAATTCAACATGGAGTAAAGCCATGAGATGCCCCCAATTCACCCCAACCAAAGCCATGAGATGCCCCCAGTTCAACCCAGGGCAAAGCCATGAGATGCCCCCAATTCACCACAAACAAATCCATGAGATGCCCCCAATTCTACCCAGGGCAAAGCCATGAGATGCCCCCAACTGACCCCAGGGCAAAGTCATGAGATGCCCCCAATTCACCCCAACCAAAGCCATGAGATGCTCCCAGTTCACCCCAGCCAAAAATATTCGATGCTCCCAACTCAACCCAGGGCAAAGCCATGAGATGCCCCCAATTCACCCTGTGCCAAAGCCATCAGATGCCCCCAATTCACCCCACAACCAAATCCATGAGATGCCCCAATTCACCCCACATCAAAGCTACGAGATGCCCCCAAGTCACTCTGTGCCAAAGCCATGAGATGCCCTCAATTCACCCCAACCAAAGCCATGAGATGCCCCCAATTCACCCCAACCAAAGCCATGAGATGCCCCCAGTTCACCCCAACCAAAGCCATGAGATGCCCCCAATTCACCCCAACCAAAGCCATGAGATGCCCCCAATTCACCCCAACCAAAGCCATGAGAAGCCCCCAGTTCACCCCACACCAAAGCCACGAGGAGCTGCCTTTGGGAAAGCCCTGGGCTGAGCAGGGACAGTGTCACGTCCTCATCTAAGACTGCACGGCTTGGAAAAGAGCTCAAAGATCACCGAGTCCAACCCCAACCCAGCCATCCCAGCCCCACTCTAACAGCCCTGCCCTGAATCACGGCCCTGAGCACCACATCCAGGTGGTTTTATACACACCCATGGATGCTGACTCAGCCAGCTCCCTGCGCAGCCCCTCGCAGTGCTCAACAGCCCCTTCTGTGCAGAACTGTCTCCTGAGATGCAACCTAAACCTCCCCTGGCACAACTTGAGGCCATTTCCCCTCGTCCTGTCACCAGTGAGACTAAACAAACTCACTGCAGTTAGAAGAGAGCAGTCAGGTCTCCCCTCAGCCTCCATTTCCCCAGGCTGAGCAGCCCCCAACCCAACCCAACCCTTGTTGCCCATCTCCATTTCCCCAGGCTGAGCAGCCCCCAACCCAACCCTAACCCTACCCCTAACCCTTGTTGCCCATCATCCATTTCCCAGGCTGAGCAGCCCCCAACCCAACCCCAACCCAACCCTACCCCTGACCTTTGGTGCCCATCTCCATTCCCCAGGCTGAGCAGCCCCCAACCCAACCCTAAACCAACCCCAACCCTTGTTGCCCATCATCCATTCCCCAGGCTGAACAGCCCCCAACCCAACCCTAACCCAACCCTACCCCTACCCCTTGCTGCCCATCTCCATTTCCCCAGGCTAAACAGCCCCCAACCCAACCCAACCCTTGTTGCCCATCTCCATTCCCCAGGCTGAACAGCCCCCAACCAACCCAACCCAACCCTTGGTGCCCATCTCCATTCCCCAGGCTGAACAGCCCCCAACCAACCCACCCCACCCCTAACCCTCGCTGCCCATCTCTGGCCCTGCTGCAGCACCTTTCTGTGCCTGGTGCCCAAAGCTGAGCCCAGCCCTCGAGGTGAGGCCTCAGCAGTGCTGAGCACAGGGCAGGACGACTTCCAGTCCTGCTCACCATTGCTGATCCCAGCCGGGATGCCGTCGGCCTCCTTGGCCAGCAGGGCACACCGCTGGCTCCCTTTCCATCAGGCAGCTTTCAGCCCCTCCTCCCCAAACCTGCGGGGTCTCCCGGGGTCGCTGTGAGCAAAATGCAGGACCCCAACTTGGCCCTATTGAAACCCACCCGGATTTCCTCAGCCCAGCCCTCTGCAGTGCCCCCATCCCTGCGCTCAGCCCCAGGGCTGCGTCCACGCCGTTACCAGCACAGCGCTGCAGCCAGCTGGGAACTGAGATCTGGGCTTGGGAAAAGTGCTCCCAGGGCTCCAGGCACACCTGGGTTTGTTCACAGGCATTCGTGCCACGGTACCAGGGCCGGGGAGACCACTGGATTGGGCTGCGCAGGGCAGAAGGGGACGTGGCTGATGGATGGAAGTGGGCTGATGGCAGAACCTTCACTAACTGGTCAGTGCGTGCGTCCGTCTGTCCGTCCGGGTGGGATCTCTTCTGGGGTCTGGCTGGGATGGGGTTGGGTTTCTCATCCTGCTCCCTCCTGTGCTACGAAGATGAGCAGGAGACTGGAGCATCTCCACTATGAGGACAGGCTGGGGGAGCTGGGCTTGTTCAGCATGGAGGAAAGAAGGCTGAGGTGAATCAGTGCAGCCTTCAGCACCTCAAGGGAGCCTACAGACAGGAGGGGAATCGAGTCTGGGAAAGGGGAGATAAGAGCAGGACAAGGAAATGGTTTGAAGCTGAATGAGGGCAGATTTCAGTTGGATGTCAGGGGGAAATTCTGCGCTGTGAGAGCGGTGAGGTGCTGGAACAGCTGCCCAGAGAGGCTGTGGTGCACCGTCCATCCCTGGAGCTGCTCAAGGCCGGGTTGGATGGGGCCCTGGGCAGCCTGGGCTGCATTACATGAGGAGGGTGGTGGCCCTGCATGGCACAGGGGTTGGAGCTGCGGCATCCTTGAGGTCCCTTCCAGCCCTGGCCGTGCTGTGATGCTGTGATTCCATGTATCCCTATGGTGTCCCTATGGTTCCCTGTGTGTCCCCATGGTGTCCCTATGGGTCTCCATCTATCCCTATGGTGTCACTAAGGTGTCTCTATGGAGTCCCTACAGGTCTCCATGTGTCCCCATGGTGTCCCTACGAGTCTCTATAGGGCCTCTATGTTTCCCTATGGCTTCCCTACGTATCCCTATGGGCTCCATGCTGCTGCTATACACTGCAATGGTGTGGTGTCCCCATGGTGTCCCTATGGGTCTCCATGTATCCCTATGGTGTCCCTATGGTGTCCCTATGGTGTCCCTATGGGTCTCCATGTATCCCTATGGTTTCCCTATTGGTCCCCATGTATACCTATGGAGTCCCTATGGTGTCCCTATGGGTCCCTATGGTGTCCCTATTGGTCCCCATGTATCTCTATGGAGTCCCTATGGTGTCCCTATGGGTCTCCCTGTATCCCTTGGCGTCCCTATGGGTCTCCCTGTATCACTATGGTGTCCCTATGGGTCTCCATGTATCACTATGGTGTCCCTGTGGGTCTCCATGTGTCCCTATGGCGTCCCTATGGCGTCCCTATGGTGTCCCCATAGATCTCCATCTATCCCTATGGTGTCCCTATGGGTCTCCCTGTATCCCTGTGCTGCCCCCATGGCCCTGCATGGCACAGGGGTTGGACCTTCATCATCCTTGAGGTCCCTTCCGACCCGAACCGTTCTGTGATGCTGTGCTCAGGTCCCAGCCCTCCGGCAGAGGCCCCTGCGGGTACCTGGGCAGCGCGGGGCTCAGCTCATCCATGTGCCACCATGAGAAGCGACGCGTGTGCAGCAGAGCCGACAGCTTCGTCCTCTGGAGGGACGGGGCGCAGCCGCGCTGATGGACCCCCGGCGGCATCAGGAGACGTGCAGAACCCCGGCGTGCCTTAAAGGGGGGGGACTCTCGGGGTCCTTTGGGCTCAGAGCTCCGCACAACGACCCCACGGTGCTGCTGCCCCCCCCAGCTCAGCGTATTTCTGCTCTCCTTTCGGGCTCTGCAGCACGGAACGCTTCCATCACTCCCTGGTTTCGGAGCCTTCTGTGACTTCCAGCTTTTTATAGCGAGCATTAATTAGATCTTAATGAACCCAATTCTGTTTATTGGATCCCCCGCGGCCGCTGCCGTCCCGTCCCTCGGTGGCGCTGCCTCCCATTGCGTCCCTGTGGGCAGCAGCACAGACAGCGGAGGCTGCCGTGGTTTTGTCCCTGCTGCTGTCAGCATTCCGCACCGTGCAATCAAACAATTAATTCTGCACCTCGCTGAGGGGATCCGGCCCGGCCTTTTGCTCACAGAGAGCAAAGGAGGCTGCTTCCAAACGGCCGTTCCTTCCAGCTCTGCTTCATCAACTTCTCTCTATTTGATCTGACTCGATCTCGGTTTCCATTGGATTGTATTAAATGGTGCTGCCTCGCATCCCGAAATCAGTCAGTAAAACAAGTTTTCCTCCTCGGATCGTTCCTGCCGTTCTGGTTCTTCTTCCTCAAGCCCAGCTCCCCTCTCCCGACCCCTTTTCCCTTTTCCTTCCCCTTTTTGGGGCCCGCTGCCCCTCCATCACGGCCATAGACGGAGCTCATTCACCCCATGACAGCGGCAGAGCAGCTGTGCCACAAGGAACCACAGAATCGCCGAGCTCGGAAAAGAGCTCCGAGCTCACCCAGCCCAGCCTCAACCTCCCCTGGGCGCCTCGAGGCCGTTCCCTCCCCTCCCATCGCGGCTCCCCCCCCTCCTATCGCGGCTCCCCCCCCTCCTATCGCAGCCCCCTCCCCTCCTATCGCGGCCCTCTCCCCTCCTATCGCGGCTCCCCCCCCTCCTATCGCGGCCCCCTCCCCTCCTATCGCGGCCCCCTCCCCTCCTATCGCGGCTCCCCCCCCTCCTATCGCGGCTCCCGCGATCTAACTTTGGGTTGTGGAGTCTGATTCCGGGAGTCACCGCACTGGCTGAGTGCTGCAGCTTCACAGCCTTTAGCACCACTTCACTAATCGAATACCGAGTAGACACAAATCCTCACCACCCAAAAGCAAATCTCTTAACTGCTTAATTGCCTTCTAAGCATCGCTTTCTTAACACGCATTTGGGCGTAACTTTCGGATGTTTTACAACGTAAACATAAACGGAGCCTCTGAATTGTTTAATTACCCCCCCCAACGTTCGTCCCCCTTTTGTACCCAGTCGTTGCTCTGCTCATTCATCCGCCCGTGCGTAGAGATTCGCTGGGAACGTGGGAACGGAACGTTGCTGCATTTGATACGAAAAGCAGCAATTGGTGTGAAGAAGTGGAGCATCACGCCTTTGTGTTCTGTAACTCATCCTGCAAACAGCTGATCCAAGGAGTGAGACGCTGTGTGTGTCAGCGGCACGTCTTACAAACGTAATTACTAACAACTTCTTCCTCACAAAACTGCAGAAGGCTTTAAATGTTCCAAACAACGTGGGTGTAGTGTTCTGAACTAGGAAACACGCTGTCAGGTCGTTCGTTACACCGGCAGAAGCGAAATCCACCCAACAGAGCTCCAAGGAGCAAAATCCACCCAACAGAGCTCCAAGGAGCAAAATCCACCCAACAGAGCTCCAAGGAGCAAAATCCACCCAACAGACCTCCAAGGAGCAAAATCCACCCAACAGAGCTCCAAGGAGCAAAATCCACCCAGCAGAGCTCCAAGGACTCAGTGCCTCTCCGCAAAGCAGAGCTGTCCCCTCTGTGGGGATGTGAGGATGCTGTGGGCTCTGCAATCAGAGGCAGTGACCCAGAACAGATTTTCACGTTCACTCTCTGTGTCAACAGCTTTCCCATGGTGGCAGTACCACAGGAGATGACTCCATAAGCTGCTTCAAAAATTGGAATTTCTCTAGATAGACTTTATATCTTGTCTGCGAAAACACGAGGAAAGACTATATGCTTTAATTTGCCTAATCCTTTTTTCCCTTTAAGCTGGTTTCAGCCAAGAAGTTTCTGTAGGAACTAAGGATTCTGCCCTCCAACACTGAAACGACTACTACCTTCCTTTAGTTTCCTGTACAGAAAACAGGACTGCAGCCTTCTGTGAATGAATTCATTTTGATTTAATAAGCACTCCTTTACTATACCCTTTTTGTTATCGTTTACAAAACCCTTGCTTCTAGGGAACAGATTTCAAGAATATAGTGTATGCTCCCCTCCATCCCCCTCCCAGCTGATCTCTACGCAAGGGCAGATGAACTGAGGAAGGAGAGGACGAGATAAGGAATGTAGGCGAGCAGGACGTGCGGTCAGATAGGAAAAGGGTATCTGGAAACGGCTGCAGCATCGCACAAGGAATGGCTCAGGGTCGCAGCACTTCTGGCAGAGGCACTGGGTCTGCTCACATCAGAGACCCCGCTGCTTCATAATCTAACGTCGGGTTGTGGAGCCTGATTCCGCCAGTCAGAACGAGCAGAACAACGACCCAGAGTCAAAGGGGGACAAACGTGAGGGGGGTAATTAAACAATCGAGAGTCTGTGCTTATGCTGTAAAACAGACACCCAAAAACCGCGACCAAACGTTTGTTGAGAAAGCAGTGGTGAGAAGGCAATTAAGCAATTACGAGATTTGCGTTTGGGCGGCTAAGATTTGTGTTTGCTCGGTATTTGTGCGATTAGTGAAGCGTCCCGAAAGAGTGCAGACCTGCAGCGCTCAGCCAGTGAGGAACCAGGGCAGAAAGAGCTGAGCGTCGGGCAGGAGGGGATAAAAGCTGTAACGCTGTTTTCTGGGCGCTCTCCTGCTTGCAGGAGGCCGCCGTTGCAATTGCGCATCAGATCTGCTTTATCAGAAAAACCGTCCTAGAAAATGATTTGGGTATTTCCTACACCCCCCACCCTTCCCCCCCCCCGCCGTTCCGCCCCGCTCCGTGCGGTGCCGCCCCGCCTTCGTTCCGCCGAACCGCCCCGCATCGCTGCGGTGCCCAAAAAAACACCGAAACCACCGCAAATGGACCCAATCGGAACCGAACCGGGCGCAGCCCCCAGCCGACCCCCATAGGGCCCCAAAGCGCCCCGCGCTCAGCGCGTCCCAAAGCCGGCCTGGGGGAGCTGGGAGGGGGAGAGGAGGCACAGAGCGGGACTTCGGGCATCAGAAAGGGATAAAAGCCGGACGGCGCCTTTCTGCGTCCGAAGCTGAGCGGTGCGAACGGACCCAAACTGCACCGGATGAGCCCTGAACGGAGCCCGATGGCCGCAGTCAGCCCAGAAATGGGGGCACGGTGCCTAAAGTGGCACCAAATCGGCTCCAAAGAGGCACAAACAGCCCCGGTCCGCCCCCGGATCGGAGCGAAACGGCCTCAGAGCGACCCAAACAGACGCGGGATGGGCCCGGACGGGCAGAAACGGCCCCCAAGGCATCAGAACGGGCCCAGAACGACTCGGCGCGGATCCCAAAAGCCCCGCAGCGCGAGGCCGAGCGCTGGGCGGCCGCGGGCTGAGCGCCGGGGCCGGGAACCGGGCGGGAGAACGGCGGGGCCTGGGACGCACGTGGCGCACGGCGCTGCTCTGCCAGCCGCCATCTTGGAGGCGGCCACTTCCGAGGGTTTGTCACGTGACACGGGCGCGCCGACCGCAGCGCTGTTCGGCGCCATCTTGTTGCGAGCGCCCCCTCGTGGCTGCGCTCGGCGTTGCGGCGAGTCCGCTTCCCCTCCCCCTCTGCTGTTCCCACCGCCTCCCGCTGTTCCGCCCCGCGACGAACCCGAGCGGCGCCGCCCGCCCGCAACGCTGCGGTACCAAAAAAACCCACCGAAACCACCGCAAATAACCCAAACGGAACCGACCCCGCTCTCGTAGCGCCCCGTCCGTGCCGCCAGCCCGAACCGAGCCCGAAGCGCCCCGCGCTCAGCGCACCCCAAAGCCGCCCTTAACGCCGCCCGCACCGCACCGCGCCCGCAGCGGCCCCCAGCCTGCAGCCGCACCCCTGCGCTGCCCCTCCGCGCCGCCCCAACCCCGGGGCCCCTTCCCAGCCCCCTGCCCAGGACATACCTGCCTCCGGCCGGCCGGCCGGCTGTGTCCGTCCGTGTCTGTCTGTGTATCTGTCCGTCCGTCCGTCCGTCCTCAGGCACAGGGCTGCACTCCCCCTCTGCGCGGAGACGAGGCGGGCCGTTGTGAGGATCCACCAATAGCAGCGCAGTGCGGCGCTCCTGGAACTGTCAGCTCCTGGAACTGTCTGCTCCTGGAACGCGCCCATTGGCTGCGCTGACGCCACGCCCGGAATGGCCGCCGCTGCCACCCGCACTCAGCACCGCCCCCGGCGCCGCAAGAGCGGTGCCTAATTCTATAAATACGCAGAACATGGGGGGGGCTATTGGTGATGATTCATATGGGGTCAGACATGAATGGGGCAGAGCTGTGGGGCTCCACATGGGGTCAGACGTGAATAGGGCAGAGCTGTGGGGCTGCATATGGGGTCAGACGTGAATGGGGCAGAGCTGTGGGGCTCCATATGGGGTCAGACGTGAATGGGGCAGAGCTGTGGGGCTCCATATGGGGTCAGACGTGAATAGGGCAGAGCTGTGGGGCTGCATATGGGGTCAGACGTGAATGGGGCAGAGCTGTGGGGCTCCATATGGGGTCAGACATGAATGGGGCAGAGCTGTGGGGCTCCATATGGGGTCAGACGTGAATGGGGCAGAGCTGTGGGGCTCCATATGGGGTCAGACATGAATGGGGCAGAGCTGTGGGGCTGCATATGGGGTCAGACGTGAATGGGGCAGAGCTGTGGGGCTCCATATGGGGTCACATTTAATGGGGCAGAGCTGTGGGGCTCCATATGGGGTCAGACGTGAATGGGGCAGAGCTGTGGGGCTCCATATGGGGTCAGACGTGAATGGGGCAGAGCTGTGGGGCTCCATATGGGGTCAGACATGAATGGGGCAGAGCTGTGGGGCTGCATATGGGGTCAGACATGAATGGGGCAGAGCTGTGGGGCTCCATATGGGGTCACATTTAATGGGGCAGAGCTGTGGGGCTCCGTGTGGGGTCAGACATGAATGGGGCAGAGCTGTGGGGCTCCATATGGGGTCAGACATGAATGGGGCAGAGCTGTGGGGCTCCATATGGGGTCAGACATGAATGGGGCAGAGCTGTGGGGCTGCATATGGGGTCAGACGTGAGTGGGGCAGAGCTGTGGGGCTCCATATGGGGTCAGACATGAATGGGGCAGAGCTGTGGGGCTGCATATGGGGTCAGACGTGAATGGGGCAGAGCTGTGGGGCTCCATATGGGGTCAGACGTGAGTGGGGCAGAGCTGTGGGGCTCCATATGGGGTCAGACATGAATGTTTGCCAGACCTTACAAGGCTGCAGCAGCGCTGAAACTCAGGTATGAAAGGGAAGCAGCTCATCAATGATTCACTCGCGTTTTAGAAAAGCACGGGATAAAAGGAACGGATCTCAACAAGGAGCTCCTGGGTTACGGCCTGTGGTCAGAGCCAGGGCTGTTTGTCAGCCCTCATTCGCTCCGTGAGCTGAGCGGGTGGCGGAAGCTTGGAGATGAGCTGTGGGCTGCGATAGAGGACCATAAAGTGGCGAGGAAGCTGGGGGAGCTACGGAACGCAGTTCATAACGAATTGCTTCAGAGTCAGGCTGGAAAAAGGGCAGACCAGCAAGCTGCGGGGGCACAGCAGCAAAATGAGGGTGATGGGAATTGGCCGCCAGCAGTTCTCCCTGCCATAAGCACAGTCATCATCCCAGCCAAACGGGGCTGCGGGCTCGGAGCCAGTGAATGTTCCAGCTACAGACTTGGAGCCAATGACTGTTCCAACTACGGGCTTGGAGCCAGTGAATGTTCCAGCTATGGGCTCAGAGGCAGTAAATGTTCCAGCTATGGGCTCAGAGACAATGACTGTTCCAGCTATGGGCTCAGAGGCAATGACTGTTCCAGCTGCGGGCTCAGAGGCAGTAAATGTTCCAGCTATGGGCTCAGAGACAATGACTGTTCCAGCTATGGGCTCAGAGGCAATGACTGTTCCAGCTGTGGGCTCAGAGGCAGTAAATGTTCCAGCTGTGGGCTCAGAGGCAGTAAATGTTCCAGCTGCGGGCTCAGAGGCAATGACTGTTCCAGCTGCGGGCTTGACTCGTGAAATCAGACTCCACACCCAGAGTTAGGTTATGAAGCAGTATGTTTTATTCAGCATTTGGCACCAAGCTGGGTGCAAGGGGGATTGCTCCTCCGAACTCGCACACCGTAAGACAACAGCTCGGTACAGATCTGGGCCGAACGAATACATCATCAGTGCTTTTCCCGGAATTTGTATACATGTTCATTGCGTTTCCAAGAACCATCAGCATGCGGTCCCTCCCTCTTGTACGCGTGCCATGGGCGGCGGGGGTCCCCTGGTGGTCGTGGGATGAAGGCTCATTGTCTTCAGCCGAAGTAATCCAACCCGACCTGTTCCTCGTGTGATGTTTTCTCCAAGTTTACAGTAGAGTTTCAAGATGTTCTTTTCTTATCTGGCTTGCATTTCTATACAATAGTTAACCCTTACCTTGTCTTCTCCTTACTCACATTCCTATGCAGTGGTTAACCCTCATCTACTGCACATCCTGCTGCTACATTCCTTTGTCTTGGCTTCATTTACAGCCAGCCATGTTTTCCTTTCATCCCCTAACTCAGGCTCAGAGGCAATGACTGTTCCAGCTGCGGGCTCAGAGCCAATGAATGTTCCAGCTACAGACTTGGAGCCAATGACTGTTCCAACTGCAGACTCGGAGCCAATGACTCCAACCGCGCCGCATGAGGAATCCCAGAATCACGAAGGTTGGAAAAGACCGATAAGATCACCCAGTCCAAGCATCCACCCATCACCAGTGGTTCAGTGGAACCATTGACCCAGCAGCAGCTGCCCCAGGAAAGCAGGCGACGAGCCGGGCCGTGGGGCAGAAGGTGCCCTGGCGGAGGCAATGGCGAGAGAGCTTAGAGGTGTGGGCGAGCACAGCAAAGCAGGCGTGGAGCAGGGGGTGCTGGGGGGGCGGCGGTGCGGGAACAGGCGTGCCCTGTACATTCCTTTGGCTGCAGGAGGAACGCAGGCAGCCGTGTCAGCATTAGGCTGGAAATTGTTGTCGCAAATGAGGGCTACGGTTTGCCAGGCGGAGTCACGGCTGAGCCGGCGAAGCAGAGGTTGCATTTTATCCGGGGCTCGCAGACATCGCTGCAAGCACTCTGCGGTCCCGTGGCTCCGGCCCCGCCGCTCCGTTTGCTGCAGTCCGTTCCCTCCCCCTCGCTCCGCCCCGCCCCCTGCCCGGCGCCGCCCGCCCCACGCGGCACTTCTTCACACGGCCGCTCCGATTGGCCGATCGCCTTTCCGCCCTTCCGGCCGCGCCCACCGCCTCCATGCGGCGCCTCCTCGCCGTTCCCGCCCAGGCCGCCCTCCCCCCCCTCCCTCTCGCGGCTCGGCGCCATCTTGGCTGCAGCCCAAAGTTTCTCGGGTCTCCGATTTCCCCGCGGCAGCCCGGCGCTCCCCGCTTAACCCGCCCCAGCAGGGCTCCGCTCGTTTCTGTCCCTCGATGCGGAGGACGTCCCGGCTCCGTACGGACCGCGGGGAGCGGCCCTCAGAGCGGCGCTGCGGGGAAGGACCGGGGGTCCGCAGGGATGAGGAACCTGCGCTCGGGGGGCCGGGAAACCCCGGTATCCCCCATCCAGCGCCCGCAGCGGGGACGTGGGGGCACTCGCTGTTATCGATAAAATAGTAGACCAAACGTCAAGAAGCCAATTATTAACTTTATTAATTATAATGAACAAGAACAAAGAGGCAATGCAGCGACAGCGGACTCTGCGTTCCACCAAGTGCCGCAAGGCTCGGATCAGCACGCGGTCCTTTTACGTGGCTCGTCCTTCCGCATTCCCACAGCGCTGCACTCTGCGCATGCTCCGCTTGTTACCGGGGTTCCCGCTCTGCCTCCTGGCGGCTGCGCGGGCCGAAGCAAGCAGTCTTCCTCTGTACCCCCCCCTCCCCTCCCCTTGACGCCTTCTGGTGATTTCCATCCACGTCACTCGCGCTGGCGAATCCCATAGGCCACTGTGCAATCACTAACCCACCAACCATAGCCGTGCGAGTACCCTATCTGCACACGAAAACGTGGAAACTAACAAGCCGCTCGGCAGGGGAGTGGGGGAGCGAACATAAGGGGAGAGAGCAAAGATCAACCATGTTGCTTTGCCCCTCAGCCCTGGACAAACGTTCCTCCTTTTTGACACTCGCCTCTCCCGAACACACCTGGGCATGGCGCACACCGGCACTCCGCTCACACAGAGGAAAAGCTCTGCTTTCCTCCTGCACGGCTTCCTATGCGGCCTGGTGGGGCAGAGAGAGAGCAGGGCTGGCAGCAGGGACAGGGAGGGGGTCGTTCCCCTCTGCTCTGCTCTTTGGGGCCCCGTCTGCAGCACTGCGTCCAGCTGTGGGGCCCCCAGCACAACAAAGGCAGGGAGCTGTTGGAGAGGGGCCAGAGGAGCCACAGGGATGAGCAGGGCTGCAGCGCTGTGGGAATGGAATCACAGAATCACAGAATCACAGAATTGTAGGGGTTGGAAGTGTGGGAATGGAATGTTGTTTCTGCATTTGATATTAAAAAGTAGCAATTGGTTTGAAGAAGTAGAACGTAATACATTTGTATTCTATAACTTACCCTTAGAAATAGTTGATCTAAGAAGTAAAATACTGTATATGTTAGCGGTGTGTTTTAGAAACATTATTACTGAATTGTGTGATTAATTCTTTCTTGCAAAACTGTAATAGTTGTTAAATGTTCCAAACATTGCAAGTATAGTGTGTTAGAGATTAGAAAACATATTATAGAGCTTCTCTGTTAGGATAAGAAACTCTCAGCAAAAGAAAGACAGATTTAGCAAACATCAAAGAACTTAGGGCCTCCACACAAGGCCGAACTGTCTCACTCCGTGAGGAGGTTGGGGTGTGAAGGAGGCACCAGGATACTCCCCTGCCTCTCTCCCAAGCTTATCTTTGTAGAAAGAAGGACAAGCAGATATCTGCAAAATAATGATCAGGTGTGGAAGAAGTTAATTAATCAACTACAGATTTACGCTTATGCAGCAAAAATTTATGTTTGTCCAGTGTTTCCATGTTTAGCGAAGCGTCGAGAAGATTGTGAACCTGAAGTACTCAGCCAATGAGGAACCAGGGGAGTAAGAGATAAGCGTCGGGGAATAGGGAATAAAAGATGGAACTCTGTTTTCTGCGTGCTCTCCTGCTTGCAGGAGGCCCGCCATTGCAATTGCGAATAAAATCTGCTTTATCAGAGATACCGTCCTAGAAAATTATTTGGATATTTCCTACAGAAGGGACCTCCAGAGATCATCGAGTCCAACCCCTCTGCCAAAGCAGGCTCCCTACACCAGGTGGCACAAGTAGGTGTCCAGGCAGGTTTTGAATATCTCCAGAGAAGGAGACTCCACAACTGGAACAGGTTGTTCCAGTGCTCCGTCACCCTCACCTAAAGAAGTTCTTGTGCACATTTGTGCAGAACTTCCTACGCTGCAGTTTCTGGCCGTTCCCCCTTGTCCTGTCTCCGCACACTGCTGAAAAGAGTCTGGTCTCGCCACTCTGCCCCCCACACCTTAGATTTTTATAGACCTGGATCAGGTCCCTTCTCAGTCTTCTCTTCTCAAGGCTGAACAGACCCAGTTCTCTTAGCCTTTCTTCATAGGGGAGATGCTCCAGGCCCTTCACCATCTTTGTGGCTCTCCGCTGGACTCTTTCCAAGAGATCCCTGTCTTTTTTGTACTGGGGAGCCCAGAACTGGACACAGTACTCCAGATGAGGCCTTACCAGGGCAGAGTAGAGGGGGAGGATCACCTCCCTCGACCTGCTGGCCACGCTCTTTAATGCAGCCCAGAACGTTGTTTCTGCATGTGATATTAAGAAGTAGCAGTTGGTTTGAAGTAGAACATCATGCGTTTGTATTCTGTCACGTATCCGTAGGAATAGTTGATCTAAGAAGCAAAATACTGCATGTGTTAGCGGCATGTTTTAGAAACATTATTACTGAATTCTGTGATTCGTTCTTTCTTGCAGAACTGCAATAGTTGTTAGATGTCCCAAACAACGCGAGTGAGCGTGCTAAGGACTAGAAAACATGTTGTGCAGCTGTTCTGTCAGGATAGGAAACTCCCAGCAAACGAAAGACAGATTCAGCAAGCATCAAAGAAGCCGGGGCCTCTAACAGGGCTGAGCTGTTTCACCCTGTGAGCAGCTGGCTGTGAAGGAGGCACCAGGATCCCCCCTGCCTCTCCGGAGCTGATCTTTGTAGAAAGGAGGACAAGCAGATATCCGCAAAATAACCATCAGATGTGGAATGAGTTAATTAATTAACTACAGATTGACGCTTCTGCAGCAAAAATTGATGTTTGTCCGGTGTTTGCATGTTTAGTGAAGCGTCGGGAAGATTGTGAGCTGCAGCACTCAGCCAGCGAGGAACCGGGGCAGTAAGAGCTGAGCGTCGGGGAATAGGGAACAAAAGACGTAACGCTGCTTTCTGGGTGCTCTCCTGCTTGCAGGCAGCCCAACGCTGCAATTGCAAATCAGATCTGCTTCATCAGAACCGTCCTAGAAAATGATTTGGGTATTTCCTACAAGCACCTCCACTACAAAGGCAGGCTGAGGGAGCTGGGATGTTCAGCATGGAGGAAAGAAGGCTGAGGTGAATCATTGCTCCCTCAAGGGAGCCTACAGACAGGAAGGAAATCGAGTCTGGGAAGGGGAGATAAGAGCAGGACGAGGGGAAGTGGTTTGAAGCTGAATGAGGGCAGATTTCAGTTGGATGTCAGGGGGAAATTCTGCGCTGTGAGAGCGGTGAGGTGCTGGAACAGCTGCCCAGAGAGGCTGTGGAGCCCCGTCCATCCCTGGAGCTGCTCAAGGCCGGGTTGGATGGGGCCCTGGGCAGCCTGGGCTGCATTACATGAGGAGGGTGGTGGCCCTGCGTGTGGCATCCTTGAGCTCCCTTCCAACCTTCACAGCCATGCTGTGATGCTGTGATTCCATGTATCCCAATGGTGTCCCTATGGTTCCCTGTGTGTCCCCATGGTGTCCCTATGAGTCTCCATCTATCCCTATGGCGTCCCTATGGGTCTCCATGTATCCCTATGGTGTCCCTATGGTTCCCTGTGTGTCCCCATGGTGTCCCCATGGGTCTCCATCCATCCCTAAGGTGTCCCCATGGTTCCCTGTGTGTCCCCTTGGTGTCCCTGTGGGTCTCCACCTATCCCTATGGTGTCCCTATGGTTCCCGGTGTGTCCCCATGGTGTTCCGCCCCCAACGACCCCCCCCGGATCCCCCCCAGCCCACACCCAGGACCCCCCCGGACCCTCCCAGACTCCAAACCCCAGGACCCCCCCAAAGTCCTCCAGACCGCAACCCCCCCTCCAGGACCCGCCAGGACCCCAAATCCCCTTTGGAGCCCAACGACCTCCCCGGACCCCCTCAGCTCCCCCCCACACTCGGGACCCCCTCAGGACCCCCAGGCCCCCCCCAAGGTCCTCCAGACCACAACCCCCCTCCAGGAGCTCCCCATGGCCCTGCGTGTGGCAGGGAGTTGGAGCTTCGGCATCCTTGAGTCCCTTCCAGCCCTGGCCGTGCTGTGATGCTGCGATTCCATGTATCCCAGTGGTGTCCCTATGGTTCCCTGTGTGTCCCCATGGTGTCCCTAAGGGTCTCCATGTATCCCTAAGGTGTCCCTATGGTTCCCTGTGTGTCCCCATGGTGTCCCCATGGGTCTCCATCCATCCCTAAGGTGTCCCTATGGTTCCCTGTGTGTCCCCTTGGTGTCCCTGTGGGTCTCCACCTATCCCTATGGTGTCCCTATGGTTCCCTGTGTGTCCCCATGGTGTCCCTATGGGTCTCCATGTATCCCTATGGTGTCCCTATGGTTCCCTGTGTGTCCCCATGGTGTCCCTATGGGTCTCCATCCATCCCTAAGGTGTCCCTATGGTTCCCTGTGTGTCCCCATGGTGTCCCTATGGGTCTCCATCCATCCCTAAGGTGTCCCTATGGTTCCCTGTGTGTCCCCATGGTGTCCCCACGGGTCTCCATCCATCCCTAAGGTGTCCCTATGGTTCCCTGTGTGTCCCCATGGTGTCCCCATGGCCCTGCATGGCACAGGCAGTTGGAGCTTCACATCCTTGAGGCCCCTTCCGACCCCGGCCGTGCTGTGATGCTGTGATTCCGTGACACGAAACCGTCAGAGGGGCGCAAATCCGTGCGGCCGCCGCGACTCCCAGCCCCGGTTGGCGACACGCAGCTCTGCGCCGCCCTCCAGGTCCCCGCTGCCGCACGGCCCTCCTGAGCCAGGAAAGTGGGAAAGATGAGAGGGGTCTGTAGCGTCGCGTGCTTTCACTAACTCAGAAGAAATAAGCATCACGGAATTTATCCCTTCTTGCTAACTCGGGGGGAATTTATTGCTTAGTTTAGGGAACTCGTTTCTTAGTTTAACCTCTTGTTAGCTCAGGGGAACTCATCGCTTAAGCTTTGCTAGCCCAAAACGCGCTCCCAACAGACAGCCGTCTGCAGTCAGCAGAAACGGCCCCTGAGGACGTGAGGGGGAGGAAAGGATAGGCAGAACTGGGGATTGCTGAGGTGTGCAGGGCGGGAGAAGGGCCCGAAACTGGGACAGGGGTCGGAAGGACGTGGCGAGGAAGACGTCTGACTTCATCCCGGAACGACCAGCAGAGGGGGAGGAAGACGTCGGGCCTTCATCCAATAGAAGCTACTGCGCACGCACTGGGGACGGGGACAGTATGTAAACGGACTCCCGGAAAGGTGGTGGATGTGTCAGTGGGTCTTGGGCAGCACTGCTGGGTATGTATGGATTGATCATCACTGTAGCGGGGTCTCACTTTCCGTGTGCAAGACAGGAGGAGCGATGCCCCTTGCACCCGGCGTGTGGCGCAGCGCTGAAATCGAGGCGCCCTGCTCTTATCACCTGACGTGGGTTAGAGACTTCGGTTCCGCAAATCACTCCGCAGGGCCCGCGCGACTCCCCCACGACCCCGGGCTTCTCCCGCAACCCCAGGACGCCGTCTCCTCAGTTACGGCTTCCGTGCCCTCATCCCGCGCTTCGGGTGCACAGCATCCACCGGCTGCTCCACGAGCCCCAAAGCCCCGCAAAGCCACAGTGTCGGAGCTCGGCGGGAGGCAGACACGCGGCCGCAGAATGGGTCAGGACGTCTCCACTGGAATCAGAAGCGTTACGCCGCGCGGCGGATCTCCTGGCTGCCTCTGCATCGCCGCACCGTGCGGGCACAGATCGCGCCGGCGTGCATTGAGCAGCAGTGACCGATGCTGAGTAAAATCAGTTTGCTACTCCCTCACGTCTGCTTGCAGCGATGTCTGCGAGCCCCGGATAAAATGCAACCTCTGCTTCGCCGGCTCAGCCGTGACTCCGCCTGGCAAACCGTAGCCCTCATTTGCGACAACAATTTCCAGCCTAATGCTGACACGGCTGCCTGCGTTCCTCCTGCAGCCAAAGGAATGTACAGGGCACGCCTGTTCCCGCACCGCCGCCCCCCCAGCACCCCCTGCTCCACGCCTGCTTTGCTGTGCTCGCCCACACCTCTAAGCTCTCTCGCCATTGCCTCCGCCAGGGCACCTTCTGCCCCACGGCCCGGCTCGTCGCCTGCTTTCCTGGGGCAGCTGCTGCTGGGTCAATGGTTGCACTGAACCACTGGTGATGGGTGGATGCTTGGACTGGGTGATCTTATCGGTCTTTTCCAACCTTCGTGATTCTGTGATTTCTCATGCGGCGCGGTTGGAGTCATTGGCTCCGAGTCTGTAGTTGGAACAGTCGTTGGCTCTGAGCCCATAGTTGGAACAGTCATTGGCTCCAAGTCTGTAGCTGGAACATTCACTGGCTCCGAGCCCGCAGCCTGTTTGGCTGGGATGATGACTGTGCTTATGGCAGGGAGAACTGCTGGCGGCCAATTCCCATCACCCTCATTTTGCTGCTGTGCCCCCGCAGCTTGCTGGGCTGCCCTTTTTCCAGCCTGACTCTGAAGCAATTCGTTATGAACTGCGTTCCATAGCTCCCCCAGCTTCCTCGCCACTTTATGGTCCTCTATCGCAGCCCACAGCTCATCTCCAAGCTTCCGCCACCCGCTCAGCTCACGGAGCGAATGAGGGCTGACAAACAGCCCTGGCTCTGACCACAGGCCGTAACCCAGGAGCTCCTTGTTGAGATCCGTTCCTTTTATCCCGTGCTTTTCTAAAACGCGAGTGAATCATTGATGAGCTGCTTCCCTTTCATACCTGAGTTTCAGCGCTGCTGCAGCCTTGCAAGGTCTGGTGCACATTCATGTCTGACCCCATATGGAGCCCCACAGCTCTGCCCCATTCATGTCTGACCCCATATGGAGCCCCACAGCTCTGCCCCATTCATGTCTGACCCCATATGCAGCCCCACAGCTCTGCCCCATTAAATGTGACCCCATATGGAGCCCCACAGCTCTGCCCCATTAAATGTGACCCCATATGGAGCCCCACAGCTCTGCCCCATTAAATGTGACCCCATATGGAGCCCCACAGCTCCGCCCCATTAAATGTGACCCCATATGCAGCCCCACAGCTCTGCCCCATTCACGTGTGAACCCACAGCTCAGCGCCCCCCCCGCGGCAGACCTTTATAGAGAGGCGGTCGGACCTTCGCACAGCGCAGCCACTGGACGCGTTCCAGGAGCGTCTCACTGCGCTGCTGTTGGTGGATGCTCACAACGTCCCCGCCCCGGTTCTCCAGCAAGAACCTGAGCGCAGCCATGCGACTGGGGACGGGGACGGGGGCGGGGGCGGGGGCGGGCGCGGGCGCGGGCGGGCGGGCGGACGGACGGACGGACGGACGGACGGAGGCAGGTATGTCCTGGGCAGGGGGCTGGGAAGGGGCCCCGGGGTTGGGGCGGCGCGGAGGGGCAGCGCAGGGGTGCGGCTGCAGCTGCAGGCTGGGGGCCGCTGCGGGCGCGGTGCGCTTTGGGGTTATTTGCGCTCGGCAGGGGGCTGCGCCCGGTTCGGTTCCGTTTCGGTAATTTGCGGTGGTTTCGGTGGGTTTTCTTTGGTAACGCAGTGTTGCGGGCGGTCGGTGCCGCTCGGCTTCGTCGCGGGGCGGTTCGGCGGAACGAAGGCGGGAGGCGGGGACAACAGCGGGGGGCAGGGGAAGCGGACGGCGCCGCAACGCCGAGCGCAGCCACGAGGGGGCGCTCGCAACAAGATGGTGCTCGGCGCGCCCGTGTCACGTGACAAACCCTCGGAAGTGGCCGCCTCCAAGATGGCGGCTGGCAGAGCAGCGCCGTGCGCCACGTGCGTCCCAGGCCCCGCCGTTCTCCCGCCCGGTTCCCGGCCCCGGCGCTCAGCACGCGGCCGCCCAGCGCTCGGCCTCGCGCTGCAGGGCTTTTGGGATCCGCGCCGAGTCGTTCTGGGCCCGTTCTGATGCCTTGGGGCCGTTTCTGCCCGTCCGGGCCCATTCCGCGTCTGTTTGGGTCGCTCTGAGGCCGTTTCGCTCCGATCCGGGGGCGGACCGGGGCTGTTTGTGCCTCTTTGGAGCCGATTTGGTGCCACTTTAGGCACCGTGCCCCCATTTCTGGGCCGACTGCGGCCATTGGGGTCCGTTCAGGGCTCATCTGGTGCAGTTTGGGTTATTTGCGGTGGTTTCGGTGGGTTTTTTTCCGTATCGCAGCGTTGCGGGAAGGCGGTCGGTGCCGCTCGGATCCGTTGCGGGGCCGTTCGGCGGAACGGCGGGGGGGAGGCGGGCAGCGCCGCAACGCCGAGCGCAGCCACGAGGGGGCGCTCGCAATAAGCGCGCCGAACAGCGCGGCGCTGCAATGTCACGTGATAAGCTCTCCCTGTAACCGGAAGTGTCCGCGATCACGTGACCTCCTCCGCAGTCCCTTGGCAGCGTGCGCCACTTCCAAGATGGCGGCCCCCAGGGCATCGCGTGGCGCCACGTGCGGACCCGCAGCCGCCGGTTTTTTGTTTTTTTTTTTTCCCCGGTCGCCGGGCTGCGATCGTCCCTCTGTGCTCAGGACGTGCGGAATCAAACTCTGTAACCCGATAAGATTTGTGGAAAGTGGAAGTGTTGTTTCTGCATTGAACAATGGAAAAGGGCAATTGACTCCACAACCCACAGTTAGATCGAAGGAGCGGCGATAGGAAGGGGGGGGGCCGCGATAGGAGGGGGGGGAGCCGCGATAGGAGGGGCGGGGAGCGGCGATAGGAGGAGAGGGGGCCGCGATAGGAGGGAAGGGGGCCGCGATAGGAGGGGCAGGGAGCGGCCTCGAGGCGCCCAGGGGAGGCTGAGGCTGGGCTGGGTGAGCTCGGAGCTCTTTTCCGAGCTCGGCGATTCTGTGGTTCCTTGTGGCACAGCTGCTCTGCCGCTGTCACGGGGTGAACGAGCTCCGTCTATGGCCGTGATGGAGGGGCAGCAGGCCCCAAAAAGGGGAAGGAAAAGGGAAAAGGGGTCGGGAGAGGGGAGTTGGGCTCGAGGAATGTTGGAAACACCCAAATGATTTTTGTCAGGACGGTATCTCTGATAAAGCAGATTTATTCGCGATTGCATTGGTGGGCGTCCCACAAGCAGGAG
The DNA here is from genome assembly GCA_037305975.1 of Chrysolophus pictus. Taxonomy (NCBI): domain Eukaryota; kingdom Metazoa; phylum Chordata; class Aves; order Galliformes; family Phasianidae; genus Chrysolophus; species Chrysolophus pictus. The sequence continues at coordinate 196,207,927 of CM074576.1, forward strand.
CGCAGCTACGGACACAAGATGCCAGTCTTTATACCCCGTTTTTCCCTTTAGCCATCCCCCTGCCCTGTTCCCCACTGGCCGGGTGCTCCAGGTTCACAACCTTATCAGTTTACGTTTGTGGATCCGTGTGTGATCTGGTGTCAGCCAGCAGCCATCCGTTGTCTCCAAGGTGTCTCAGCGCTCTCCTTGTCGCATTGATGCGGTGATTGTCTCCAAGCCTTCGTTAAACAAAGAGCACCGGGGGGGGGGGGATGATGCCAGGCCTTCCGATGTCTCTTCAGGGCTTCCTCGGGCATTCCATGCCTTGTTCTCTGCTCTGGGCTCCTGCAGGATCTTCTTGCAGTGTTGCACAAAACATAGATATACACACCTGTATACAGAGCCTGCACTGCTGGGAAGATCTGGCGAGAGGAGAAGCGATGTAAACTATCAGAGATCTTCCCCAAGTTAAGTAGAAGGACTCCCAAAGAGAACTGTGACAACGGAGATCATGAAATCAAAAATATTACCCAGTTCTAATGCAGAAACAACATTTGGTTCCCACAGAGGCAGCACCATTTAATACAATCCAACGGAAACCGAGATCAAGTCAGATCAAATAGAGAGAAGTTGATGAAGCAGAGCTGGAAGGAACGGCCGTTTGGAAGCAGCCTCCTTTGCTCTCTGTGAGCAAAAGGCCGGGCCGGATCCCCTCAGCGAGGTGCAGAATTAATTGTTTGATTGCACGGTGCGGAATGCTGACAGCAGCAGGGACAAAACCACGGCAGCCTCCGCTGTCTGTGCTGCTGCCCACAGGGACGCAATGGGAGGCAGCGCCACCGAGGGACGGGACGGCAGCGGCCGTGGGGGATCCAATAAACAGAACTGGGTTCATTAAGATCTAATTAATCCTCGTTCCAAAAAGCTGGAAGTCACAGAAGGCTCCGAAACCAGGGAGTGATGGAAGCGTTCCGTGCTGCAGAGCCCGAAAGGAGAGCAGAAATACGCTGAGCTGGGGGGGGCAGCAGCACCGTGGGGTCGTTGTGCGGAGCTCTGAGCCCAAAGGACCCCGAGAGTCCCCCCCCTTTAAGGCACGCCGGGGTTCTGCACGTCTCCTGATGCCGCCGGGGGTCCATCAGCGCGGCTGCGCCCCGTCCCTCCAGAGGACGAAGCTGTCGGCTCTGCTGCACACACATCGCTTCTCATGGTGGCACATGGATGAGCTGAGCCCCGCGCTGCCCAGGTACCCGCAGGGGCCTCTGCCGGAGGGCTGGGACCTGAGCACAGCATCACAGAACGGTTCGGGTCGGAAGGGACCTCAAGGATGATGAAGGTCCAACCCCTGTGCCATGCAGGGCCATGGGGGCACCGTAGGGACACCGTAGGGACACCATAGGGATAGATGGAGACCCATAGGGACACCATGGGGACACATGGAGACCCATAGGGACACCATAGGGATACATGGAGACTCATAGGGACGCCATAGGACACCATAGGGACACCATAGGGATAGATGGAGACCCATAGGGACACCATGGGGACACATGGAGACCCATAGGGACACCATAGGGATACATGGAGACTCATAGGGATGCCATAGGACACCATAGGAATACATGGAGACCCATAGGGACACCATAGGGATACATGGAGACCCTTAGAAACACCTTAGGGACACCTTAGGGACCCCATAGGGACGCCATAGGGGCTCTATAGGGATACATGGAGACCCATAGGGACGCCATAGGACACCATAGGGACACCATAGGGATAGATGGAGACCCATAGGGACACCATGGGGACACATGGAGACCCATAGGGACACCATAGGCATACATGGAGGCCTATAGGGACACCATAGGAACACCATAGGGACACATGAAGACCCACGGGGAAACATGGCGACCCATAGGGATGCCACAGGGACGCCATAGGGACTCCAAAGGGACACATGGAGACCCATAGGGACACCTTAGGGACACCTTAGGGACACCTTAGGGACACCTTAGGGATACATGGAGACCCATAGGGACACCATGGGGACACACAGGGAACCATAGGGACACCATAGGGATACATGCAATCGCAGCATCACAGCACGGCCAGGGCTGGAAGGGACCTCAAGGATGCCGAAGCTCCAACCCCTGTGCCATGCAGGGCCACCACCCTCCTCATGTAATGCAGCCCAGGCTGCCCAGGGCCCCATCCAACCCGGCCTTGAGCAGCTCCAGGGATGGACGGGGCTCCACAGCCTCTCTGGGCAGCTGTTCCAGCACCTCACCGCTCTCACAGCGCAGAATTTCCCCTGACATCCAACTGAAATCTGCCCTCATTCAGCTTCAAACCACTTCCCCTCGTCCTGCTCTTATCTCCCCTTTCCCAGACTGGATTCCCCTCCTGTCTGTAGGCTCCCTTGAGGTGCTGAAGGCTGCACTGATTCACCTCAGCCTTCTTTCCTCCATGCTGAACATCCCAGCTCCCCCAGCCTGTCCTCATAGTGGAGGTGCTGCAGCCCTGCTCATCTTCGTAGCACAGGAGGGAGCAGGATGAGAAACCCAACCCCATCCCAGCCAGACCCCAGAAGAGATCCCACCCGGACGGACAGACGGACGCACGCACTGACCAGTTGGTGAAGCTTCTGCCGTCAGCCCACTTCCATCCATCAGCCACGTCCCCTTCTGCCCTGCGCAGCCCAATCCAGTGGTCTCCCCGGCCCTGGTACCGTGGCACGAATGCCTGTGAACAAACCCAGGTGTGCCTGGAGCCCTGGGAGCACTTTTCCCAAGCCCAGATCTCAGTTCCCAGCTGGCTGCAGCGCTGTGCTGGTAACGGCGTGGACGCAGCCCTGGGGCTGAGCGCAGGGATGGGGGCACTGCAGAGGGCTGGGCTGAGGAAATCCGGGTGGGTTTCAATAGGGCCAAGTTGGGGTCCTGCATTTTGCTCACAGCGACCCCGGGAGACCCCGCAGGTTTGGGGAGGAGGGGCTGAAAGCTGCCTGATGGAAAGGGAGCCAGCGGTGTGCCCTGCTGGCCAAGGAGGCCGACGGCATCCCGGCTGGGATCAGCAATGGTGAGCAGGACTGGAAGTCGTCCTGCCCTGTGCTCAGCACTGCTGAGGCCTCACCTCGAGGGCTGGGCTCAGCTTTGGGCACCAGGCACAGAAAGGTGCTGCAGCAGGGCCAGAGATGGGCAGCGAGGGTTAGGGGTGGGGTGGGTTGGTTGGGGGCTGTTCAGCCTGGGGAATGGAGATGGGCACCAAGGGTTGGGTTGGGTTGGTTGGGGGCTGTTCAGCCTGGGGAATGGAGATGGGCAACAAGGGGTAGGGGTAGGGTTGGGTTGGGGGCTGTTCAGCCTGGGGAAATGGAGATGGGCAACAAGGGTTGGGTTGGGTTGGGTTGGGGGCTGCTCAGCCTGGGGAAATGGAGGCTGAGGGGAGACCTGACTGCTCTCTTCTAACTGCAGTGAGATTGGTTAGTCTCACTGGTGACAGGACGAGGGGAAATGGCCTCAAGTTGTGCCAGGGGAGGTTTAGGTTGCATCTCAGGAGACAGTTCTGCACAGAAGGGGCTGTTGAGCACTGCGAGGGGCTGCGCAGGGAGCTGGCTGAGTCAGCATCCATGGGTGTGTATAAAACCACCTGGATGTGGTGCTCAGGGCCGTGATTCAGGGCAGGGCTGTTAGAGTGGGGCTGGGATGGCTGGGTTGGGGTTGGACTCGGTGATCTTTGAGCTCTTTTCCAAGCCGTGCAGTCTTAGATGAGGACGTGACACTGTCCCTGCTCAGCCCAGGGCTTTCCCAAAGGCAGCTCCTCGTGGCTTTGGTGTGGGGTGAACTGGGGGCTTCTCATGGCTTTGGTTGGGGTGAATTGGGGGCATCTCATGGCTTTGGTTGGGGTGAATTGGGGGCATCTCATGGCTTTGGTTGGGGTGAACTGGGGGCATCTCATGGCTTTGGTGTGGGGTGACTTGGGGGCATCTCATGGCTTTGGTGTGGGGTGAACTGGGGGCATCTCATGGCTTTGGTTGGGGTGAATTGGGGGCATCTCATGGATTTGATTGGGGTCAGTTGGGGCCATCTCGTGGCTTTGGTTGGGGTAAATTTTAGCCATCTCATGGCTTTGGTTGGGGTGAATTGGGGGCATCTCATGGCTTTGGCACAGGGTGAATTGGGGGCATCTCATGGCTTTGGTTGGGGTGAATTGGGGGCATCTCATGGCTTTGGTTGGGGTGAATTGGGGGCATCTCATGGCTTTACTCCGTGTTGAATTGGGGGCATCTCAAGGCTTTGCCCTGGGGTGAATTGAAGGCATCTCGTGGCTTTGGCAGAGGATGTACTGGGGCATCTCATGGATTTCTTGTGGGGTGAATTGGGGGCATCTCATGGCTTTGTCCTTGGTTGAGTTGGGGGCATCGAATATTTTTGGTTGGGGTGAATTGGGGGCATCTCATGGCTTTGGTTGGGGTGAATTGAGGGCATCTCGTGGCTTTGGCACAGGATGAATTTGGGGCATCTCATGGATTTGGTTGGGGTGAATTGGGGGCATCTCATGGCTTTGGCACAAGATGTACTGGGGGCATCTCATGGATTTGCCCTGGGGTGAATTTAGGGCATCTTGTAGCTTTGTTTGGGGTGAATTGGGGGCATCTCAAAGCTTTGGCACGGAGTGAACTGGGGGCATCTCATGGCTTTGCCCTGGGTTGAACAGGGGCATCTCATGGCTTTGGTTGGGGTGAATTGAGGGCATCTCATGGCTTTTGCACAGGGTGAATTGGGGGCATCTCATGGCTTTGGTTGGAGTGAATTTGGGGCATCTCATGGCTTTGGTTGGGGTGAATTGGGGGCATCTCATGGCTTTGGCACGGAGTGAACTGGGGGCATCTCATGGCTTTGCCCTGGGTTGAATTTGGGGCATCTCATGGATTTCGGTGGGGTGAACAGGGGGCATTTGATGGCTTTGGTTGGGGTGAATTGGGGGCATCTCATGGATTTGGTTGGGGTGAATTGAGGGCATCTGGAGGCTTTGGCACAGAGTGACTTGGGGGCATCTCATAGCTTTGATGTGGGGTGAATTGGGGCATCTCATGGCTTCGGTTGGGGTGAATTGGGGGCATCTCATGGCTTTTGTGTGCGGTGAATTGGGGGCATCTCCTGGCTTTGCCCTGGATTGAATTGGGGGCATCTCACAGCTTTGCCCTGGGGTGAATTGGGGGCATCTCATGGCTTTGGCACAGGCTGAACTGGGGGCCTCTCATGGCTTTGCCGTGAACTGGGGGCAGCAGGAGCTGTTGGTGCAGCCCCACAAGTGTGGGTTTCCCACCCCCACGTTGGCACTGCAGCTCACCCCCCGCTCTCACCATCTCCTCCTCCGTGTGCAGGGTGGCCAGGGAAGCTCCGTGTTGCTGGCAGAGCTCCATGCTGCTGTTCCAGTCTCTCTGGTCGTCCGAGAAATAAAAGCATTTCCCTTGGAAGCCGACCCAGCCGTTGGGGCACACGTGGGAGAAGGCTGGGGCAGGTGGGCACGGCTCACGTGGGCGCACTGAGAGGGAGAGAGTTGGGTACATGGGAGACAAGGAGCCGAAACGATCGCGGTCCCGCTTTGGTCGTCCCCCTGCTGCAGGTTGGGGTTGGGATGCAGCGACGTGGGGCGACGGCCTCGGAACGGCTGCAGAGGTTGGGAAGGGGAGCAGGAGGTGGTTTGGGGCAGCCCAGGAGGTGGGATGGGGGCTGGGAAACCCCGGTATCCCCCATCCAACGCCCACAGCGGGGATGTGGGGGCACTCACCTGTCCCAAGCACCACCGTGAGGATGACAGCCACCAGCACTCCAGTCGCAAAAAAGGAAAGCTCTGCTTTTCTTCTGCCCAGCTTCCGTATGCAGCCTGGTGGGGCAGAGAGAGACCAGGGCTGGCAGCAGGGACAGGGAGGGGGTCGTTCCCCTCTGCTCTGCTCTTTGGGGCCCCGTCTGCAGCACTGCGTCCAGCTGTGGGGCCCCCAGCACAACAAAGGCAGGGAGCTGTTGGAGAGGGGCCAGAGGAGCCACAGGGATGAGCAGGGCTGCAGCACCTCCACTATGAGGACAGGCTGGGGGAGCTGGGCTTGTTCAGCATGGAGGAAAGAAGGCTGAGGTGAATCAGTGCAGCCTTCAGGACCTCAAGGGAGCCTACAGACAGGAGGGGAATCCAGTCTGGGAAAGGGGAGATGACAGCAGGACGAGGGGAAATGGTTTGAAGCTGAATGAGGGCAGATTTAGGTTGGATGTCAGGGGGAAATTCTGCGCTGTGAGAGCGGTGAGGTGCTGGAACAGCTGCCCAGAGAGGCTGTGGAGCCCCGTCCATCCCTGGAGCTGCTCAAGGCCGGGTTGGATGGGGCCCTGGGCAGCCTGGGCTGCATTACATGAGGAGGTTGGTGGCCCTGCGTGTGGCATCCTTGAGCTCCCTTCCAACCTTCACAGCCATGCTGTGATGCTGTGATTCCATGTATCCCAATGGTGTCCCTATGGTTCCCTGTGTGTCCCTATGGTGTCCCTATGGATCTCCATGTATCCCTATGGTGTCCCTGTGGGTCTCCATGTATCCCTGTGGCGTCCCTGTGGTGTCCCTATAGGTCTCAATCTATCCCTATGGTGTCCCTACGGTGTCCCTATGGAGTCCCTACAGGTCTCCATGTATCCCTATGCTGTCCCTATGTGTCTCTATAGGGTCTCCATGTATTCCTATGGGTCTCCCATGTATCCCTGTGGTGTCCCTACAGGTCTCTATAGGTCCCCATGTATCCCCATGGGTCCCCATGCATCCCTATGGTGTCCCTATGGTGTCCCTATGTGTCTCTATAGGGTCTCCATGTATTCCTATGGGTCTCCCATGTATCCCTATGGTGTCCCTACAGGTCTCTATGGGTCCTCATGTATCCCCATGGGTCCCCATGCATCCCTATGGTGTCCCTATGTGTCTCTATAGGGTCTCCATGTATCCCTATGGGTCTCCCATGTATCCCTAAGGGTCCCCATGTATCCCTATGGTGTCCCTACAGGTCTCTATGGGTCCTCATGTATCCCCATGGGTCCCCATGCATCCCTATGGTGTCCCTATGTGTCTCTATAGGGTCTCCATGTATTCCTATGGGTCTCCCATGTATCCCTATGGTGTCCCTACAGGTCTCTATGGGTCCTCATGTATCCCCATGGGTCCCCATGCATCCCTATGGTGTCCCTATGTGTCTCTATAGGGTCTCCATGTATCCCTATAGGTCTCCCATGTATCCCTAAGGGTCCCCATGTATCCCTATGGTGTCCCTACGGGTCTCTATAGGGTCTCCATGTATCCCTAAGGGTCCCCATGCATCCCTATGGTGTCCCTACGGGTCTCTATAGGGCCTCGGTGTATCTCTTTGGGTGCCCCATGTATCCCTATGTGTCTCTATAGGGTCTCCATGTATTCCTGTGGTTCCCCCATGTATCCCTAAGGGTCCCCATGTATCCCTATGGTGTCCCTACAGGTCTCTATGGGTCCCCATGCATCCCCATGGGTCCCCATGCACCCCTATGGTGTCCCTGCCCACGGTGCCGTTCCTTGAGAGCCGATGGCTCGGGCTCCGTTCCCCATTCAGCCCCTCCGTGCTGCGTGCCAGCAGAGCATCCCAGATTCTGCTCTCTTACCCCGCTGGGTTTCGTCTCCTGGGCCGGACGGCTGTGGTTCTGGTTCCGGGAGGGAGTTTGGGTGTTCTTGTTCTGCTGGCATCGTGGGGCAGTGCTGGATGGCGGAGCTGGGGGGGGGAGAGGAGGCACAGAGCGGGACTTCGGGCATCAGAAAGGGATAAAAGCCGGACGGCGCCTTTCTGCGTCCGAGGCTGAACGGTGCGAACGGACCCAAACTGCACCGGATGAGCCCTGAACGGAGCCCGATGGCCGCAGAAATGGGGGCACGGTGCCTAAAGTGGCACCAAATCGGCTCCAAAGAGGCACAAACAGCCCCGGTCCGCCCCCGGATCGGAGCGAAACGGCCTCAGAGCGACCCAAGCAGACGCGGGATGGGCCCGGACGGGCAGAAACGGCCCCAAGGCATCAGAACGGGCCCAGAACGACTCGGCGCGGATCCCAAAAGCCCTGCAGCGCGAGGCCGAGCGCTGGGCGGCCGCGGGCTGAGCGCCGGGGCCGGGAACCGGCCCTTCCGCCCCATAAGTCCCCGCCCCCCCCAATAAAGGCCCTCCAGTCCCCCCCCCCCATAAACCCCGCCCTCTCCCCCTCCCATCCCCGATAAACCCCACCCCCTCCCCCCACTCCATAACCCCCGTCCCACCCCAACCCCCTATACCCCTATAACCCCCTACCCTATAGTCCTTCTTCCCTTCCCCTATAACCCCCCCGCCTTCGTTCCGCCGAACCGCCCCGCAACGGACCTGACCGGCACCGGCCGCCTGCCCGCAACGCTACGGTACCAAAAAAACTCACCGAAACCACCGCAAATAACCCAAACGGAACCGAACCGGGCGCAGCCCCCTGCCGAGCGCAAATAACCCCAAAGCGCACCGCGCCCGCAGCGGCCCCCAGCCTGCAGCCGCACCCCTGCGCTGCCCCTCCGCGCCGCCCCAACCCCGGGGCCCCTTCCCAGCCCCCTGCCCAGGACAGACCTGCCTCCGGCCGTCCGTCCGTCCGTCCCCGTCCACAGTCGCATGGCTGCGCTCAAGTTCTTGCTGGAGAACGGGGCGGGGACGTTGTGAGCATCCAACAACAGCAGCGCAGTGAGACGCTCCTGGAACGCGTCCAGTGGCTGCGCTGTGCGAAGGTCCGACCGCCTCTCTATAAAGGTCTGCCGCGGGGGGGGCGCCTCTGAGCTGTGGGTTCACACGAGAATGGGGCAGAGCTGTGGGGCTGCATATGGGGTCACATTTAATGGGGCGGAGCTGTGGGGCTGCATATGGGGTCACATTTAATGGGGCAGAGCTGTGGGGCTCCATATGGGGTCAGGCATGAATGGGGCAGAGCTGTGGGGCTGCATATGGGGTCAGGCATGAATGGGGCAGAGCTGTGGGGCTCCATATGGGGTCAGACATGAATGGGGCAGAGCTGTGGGGCTCCATATGGGGTCAGCCGTGAATGGGGCAGAGCTGTGGGGCTCCATATGGGGTCAGGCATGAATGGGGCAGAGCTGTGGGGCTGCATATGGGGTCAGGCATGAATGGGGCAGAGCTGTGGGGCTCCATATGGGGTCACATTTAATGGGGCAGAGCTGTGGGGCTCCATATGGGGTCAGACGTGAATGGGGCAGAGCTGTGGGGCTCCATATGGGGTCAGACATGAATGTGCACCGGACCTTACAAGGCTGCAGCAGCGCTGAAACTCAGGTATGAAAGGGAAGCAGCTCATCAATGATTCACTCGCGTTTTAGAAAAGCACGGGATAAAAGGAACGGATCTCAACAAGGAGCTCCTGGGTTACGGCCTGTGGTCAGAGCCAGGGCTGTTTGTCAGCCCTCATTCGCTCCGTGAGCTGAGCGGGTGGTGGAAGCTTGGAGATGAGCTGTGGGCTGCGATAGAGGACCATAAAGTGGCGAGGAAGCTGGGGGAGCTACGGAACGCAGTTCATAGCGAATTGCTTCAGAGTCAGGCTGGAAAAAGGGCAGCCCAGCAAGCTGCGGGGGCACAGCAGCAAAATGAGGGTGATGGGAATTGGCCGCCAGCAGTTCTGCCTGCCATAAGCACAGTCATCATCCCAGCCAAACAGGCTGCGGGCTCGGAGCCAGTGAATGCTCCAGCTACAGACTTGGAGCCAACGACTGTTCCAACTATGGGCTCAGAGCCAATGACTCCAACTACGCCGCATGAGGAATCCCAGAATCACGAAGGTTGGAAAAGACCGATAAGATCACCCAGTCCAAGCATCCACCCATCACCAGTGGTTCAGTGCAACCATTGACCCAGCAGCAGCTGCCCCAGGAAAGCAGGCGACGAGCCGGGCCGTGGGGCAGAAGGTGCCCTGGCGGAGGCAATGGCGAGAGAGCTTAGAGGTGTGGGCGAGCACAGCAAAGCAGGCGTGGAGCAGGGGGTGCTGGGGGGGCGGCGGTGCAGGAACAGGCGTGCCCTGTACATTCCTTTGGCTGCAGGAGGAAGGCAGGCAGCCGTGTCAGCATTAGGCTGGAAATTGTTGTCGCAAATGAGGGCTACGGTTTGCCAGGCGGAGTCACGGCTGAGCCGGCGAAGCAGAGGTTGCATTTTATCCGGGGCTCGCAGACATCGCTGCAAGCAGACGTGAGGGAGTAGCAAACTGATTTTACTCAGCATCGGTCACTGCTGCTCAATGCACGCCGGCGCGATCTGTGCCCGCACGGTGCGGCGATGCAGAGGCAGCCAGGAGATCCGCCGCGCGGCGTAACGCTTCTGATTCCAGTGGAGACGTCCTGACCCATTCTGCGGCCGCGTGTCTGCCTCCCGCCGAGCTCCGACACTGTGGCTTTGCGGGGCTTTGGGGCTCGTGGAGCAGCCGGTGGATGCTGTGCACCCGAAGCGCGGGATGAGGGCACGGAAGCCGTAACTGAGGAGACGGCGTCCTGGGGTTGCGGGAGAAGCCCGGGGTCGTGGGGGAGTCGCGCGGGCCCTGCGGAGGGCCGTGTGGCAGCGGGGACCTGGAGGGCGGCGCAGAGCTGCGTGTCGCCAACCGGGGCTGGGAGTCGGGGCGGCCGCGCGGATTTGCGCCCCTCTGACGGTTTCGTGTCACGGAATCACAGCATCACAGCACGGCCGGGGTCGGAAGGGGCCTCAAGGATGTGAAGCTCCAACTGCCTGTGCCATGCAGGGCCATGGGGACACCATGGGGACACACAGGGAACCATAGGGACACCTTAGGGATGGATGGAGACCCATGGGGACACCATGGGGACACACAGGGAACCATAGGGACACCATAGGGATACATGGAGACCCATAGGGACACCATGGGGACACACAGGGAACCATAGGGACACCTTAGGGATGGATGGAGACCCACAGGGACACCAAGGGGACACACAGGGAACCATAGGGACACCTTAGGGATGGATGGAGACCCACAGGGACACCAAGGGGACACACAGGGAACCATAGGGACACCTTAGGGATGGATGGAGACCCACGGGGACACCATGGGGACACACAGGGAACCATAGGGACACCACTGGAATACATGCAATCACAGCATCACAGCACGGCCAGGGCTGGAAGGGACCTCAAGGATGCCGAAGCTCCAACTCCCTGCCATGCAGGGCCACCACCCTCCTCATGTAATGCAGCCCAGGCTGCCCAGGGCCCCATCCAACCCGGCCTTGAGCAGCTCCAGGGATGGACGGGGCTCCACAGCCTCTCTGGGCAGCTGTTCCAGCACCTCACCGCTCTCACAGCGCAGAATTTCCCCCTGACATCCAACTGAAATCTCCCTTCCCTCTGAGGAAGGAGAGGACGAGATAAGGATTACCTCCTGTTGAGGAATGTAGGCGAGCAGGACGTGCGGTCAGATAGGAAAAGGACATCTGGAAACGGCTGCAGCATCGCACAAGGAATGGCTCAGGGTCGCAGCACTTCTGGCAGAGGCACTGGGTCTGCTCACATCAGACGAGACCCCGCTGCTCACGGCGGGACTGTATGTTGGTAAGTCGGGAACGGAATGAATATGCATGCGAATTCCACTGATTTTTTTAGCAGGTAGCTAAGATATTAACAGGACAGAGTGGAGCTGAGGTTTCAGCTTTGTTGTGATGACGCAATGGAGGAAAAAATAAATTTCATTGTAGAATACTTTGAATCCTTACAGAGGAAGGATGGAGAAGGGCCAGGGCCAGGATTGCTTAAATATGAGATGAAGATTACAAGTTTCATGAAGATTTTAAATTTCTTAAGCCTCGATCACCTATTTTTCGTAATAATGCCAGCAACGGATTTTTACTGCTTTTTATGTCTTTGTTTACATAGCATTTGAAGTCCTTTAAAAATCTGTGTGATTTTGTTATCGTATCTTATGCAAGTTTGAGCAGCTGGCTGCTACACGGAGAAATTCCTCACAAGGCTGCAGAAAGCAGAGTTGGAGAGGTGGCTTAGTGCTGGCTGCTGCAGTCTGGGATGCGTTCTGCACTGCAGAAGGAAGATCAAGAGTGAACTTGAAGTTTACTGCATTCTGGCGTTACTGGCTGCAGTGTGCAGAAACTCAGTCTGCTTTCGCACAAGGAGGAAATAAATGACATCAAAGGTGACGTTTTAATCCAGGCAATTGGAAATAAAATAATAATGGGCCAATTTTTTTATTTGGCCCAGATCTGTACCAGCTTCTTCCTTACGGTGTGTGAGGTCGGAGGAGCTGGTCCCCCTTGCACCCAGCTTGGCGCCAAATGCTAAATAAAATAAAAATACTGCTTCATACTGCTGAATAAAACATACTGCTTCATAACCTAACTCTGGGTTATGCAGTTTGATTCCGCGAGTCACCTCAACTTCAAACCACTTCCCCTCGTCCTGCTGCCATCTCCCCTTCCCAAGAGCTGACTCCCCTCCTGTCTGTAGGCTCCCTTGAGGTGCTGAAGGCTGCACTGATTCACCTCAGCCTTCTTTCCTCCATGCTGAACATCCCAGCTCCCCCAGCCTGTCCTCATAGTGGAGGTGCTGCAGCCCTGCTCATCCCTGTGGCTCCTCTGGCCCCTCTCCAACAGCTCCCTGCCTTTGTTGTGCTGGGGGCCCCACAGCTGGACGCAGTGCTGCAGACGGGGCCCCAAAGAGCAGAGCAGAGGGGAACGACCCCCCCGCCCCGCTGCCGCCCAGGGCCCCGTCCGCCCCCCGAGCCCAAGCGCACGGCGCCGGCTGGCGCTCGGTTCCTCATCCCTGCGGACCCCCGGTCCTTCCCCGCAGCGCCGCTCTGAGGGCCGCTCCCCGCGGTCCGTACGGAGCCGGGACGTCCTCCGCATCGAGGGACAGAAACGAGCGGAGCCCTGCTGGGGCGGGTTAAGCGGGGAGCGCCGCGCTGCCGCGGGGAAATCGGAGCCCCAGGAACTTCGGGCTGCAGCCAAGATGGCGCCGAGCCGCGAGAGGAAGGGGGGGGAGAGGACGCTCTTGGCGGGAACGGCGAGGAGGCGCCGCATGGAGGCGGTGGGCGCGGCCGGAAGGGCGGAAAGGCGATCGGCCAATCGGAGCGGCCGTGTGAAGAAGTGCCGCGTGGGGCGGGCGGCGCCGGGCAGGGGGCGGGGCGGAGCGAGGGGGAGGGAACGGACTGCAGCAAACGGAGCGGCGGGGCCGGAGCCTAAGGAAAAGGCGCGGGAAACCGGAAGTGGCCGTCAGTCGGGCTCAGACTCCGGGTCAGACGGCAGCTGGGGCGAGCGGTTCGCGATTGAGTGTTGGAGAGGGTCCAGAGGAGCCACAGAGATGAGCAGGAGACAGGGGACATGTGGGGGCATTGTGGGGATGTGGGGACATGTGGGAACAATGGGGACAGTGGGACATTGTGGGGATATGGGGACAATGGGGACATGTGGGGACATTATGGGGATGTGGGAACAATGGGGACAGATGGGGACATTGCGGGGATGTGGGGACATGTGGGGACATATGGGAACATATGGGGACATTGTGGGGATGTGTGGACATGTGGGGACAGTGGGGACAATGTGCCCCTATGAGGACAGGCTGAGGGAGCTGGGCTTGTTCAGCATGGAGGAAAGAAGGCTGAGGGGTGAATCAGTGCAGCCTTCAGCACCTCAAGGGAGCCTACAGACAGGAGGGGAATCCAGTCTGGGAAGGGGAGATAAGAGCAGGACAAGGAAGTGGTTTGAAGCTGAATGAGGGCAGATTTCAGTTGGATGTCAGGGGAAATTCTGCGCTGTGAGAGCGGTGAGGTGCTGGAACAGCTGCCCAGAGAGGCTGTGGAGCCCCGTCCATCCCTGGAGCTGCTCAAGGCCGGGTTGGATGGGGCCCTGGGCAGCCTGGGCTGCATTACATGAGGAGGGTGGTGGCCCTGCATGGCAGGGAGTTGGAGCTTCGGCATCCTTGAGGTCCCTTCCAGCCCTGGCCGTGCTGTGATGCTGTGATTCTGTGACTGCAACTCCGAGGAGGAGGGAATGAATACGAGCGGAGTTAAGGGCCGACGTGCCGCCATCCAAATGAAAGAGAACCGCGAGGGGAGAAATCCCTGCTGCAGACTGGGGGGAAACAAAGATCGCCTGCGCCGACTGGGCCCCACCGGCCGCGCTGCCGTTCCGCTCCGGGCGCTGGGTGGGGGCAGAGGCTCCGCTCGCCCGTGAAGCCCAGGGACACAACAGCGGTCGCTGAGGCAGTTGCGGATAAAGGGCTGTCACGGAGTTCACTGGATCAGTTCATGCCGTGACAGGGGGCAGCAGGACCTGCCCTCCCCACCCCCCGCCTGGCCCCACAGAATGGGAAGGAAGGAAGGGGGGAAAAAACAGCGGCAACAGTCTATGGATGTAAACTTATTTTACTAACTGTGATGTCGCAATGCAAGACAACACAATATCATACAATCCAATTGAGACTGAGACTAATGAATAAGATAAGAGAGAGCTCCCGAGACCGAGCCAAGGCTGAGAAGCTGGGAACGGCTGGGAAAGCACCTCCAGCACCCACTGCCAGGCAGGGAGAGCCCGCCCCACCCGGAGGGGCAGATCCACGGCTTCCGTAATGCATGGGACAGGTGCCTGGAACTGCGCACTGACACCTTAACTCCAGCACGTGATGGTTGGTGTGGGATACTGAAAAGCAAAAAAAACAACACCATGACAGTGGTTTAGCGAGAACCACTGGTGATGGGTGGATGGTTGGGCTGGGTGATCTTATAGGTCTTTTCCAACCTTGGTGATTGTGTGATAATTCAGTGCTTATGTTTGTAAGACGTGCCGCTGACACACACAGCGTTTCACTCCTTGGATCAGCTGTTTGCAGGATGAGTTACAGAACACAAAGGCGTGATGCTCCATTCTTCACACCAATTGCTGCTTTTCGTATCAATGCAGCAACGTTCCGTTCCGAGACGCCTGGCTCGGGTGATGGGGCGCATCGCCCGCTGTGTGCTCCAGCCTGCGGCGGCCGATGGGCGCAGACCCGCAGCGATGACCCCAAGCACGGCCCTGTTACACCAAGTTCTGACCGCGACTCGTGCGGCCAGAGGCGCCGTTCGCACGGCCTCTCGAGTTGCCGTCAAGCCGTCGCTGTGCTCCACCACGTCGCTCATCCGTGTCGACGGCCGCAGCCCAACGAAACGGTGTTTTCAGGTCGGTGACGACGGAGCAGACGCCGCTGCCGAGGGTTGTGGGCGCTGAAAGATGCCGTCAGCCGCACGAGTCTCCCCACGTCGGAGCCGAAGCGCGAGCGAAGAGATGCGGGACCTCGGGCTGTGTGAGAATCCTTTGGTTTTGGCTCCCAGCTTGCTTCCTTGCGGCTCGGAAGGCAAATGGGATCCTGGGCTCCATCAGCAGAGGGGCGGCCAGCAGGGACAGGGAGGGGATTGTTCCCCTCTGCTCTGCTCTTGTGAGGCCCCATCTGCAGCACTGTGTCCAAGTCTGGAGCCCGCAGTACAAGAAAGACAGGGAGCTGCTGGAGAGGGGCCAGAGGAGCCACAGAGATGAGCAGGGGACTGCAGCACCTCCCCTATGAGGACAGGCTGAGGGAGCTGGGATGTTCAGCATGGAGAAAAGAAGGCTGTGGGGTGAATCATTGCAGCCTTCAGTACCTAAAGGGAGCCTACAGACAGGAGGGGAGTCAGCTCTTGGAAAGGGTGAGTGACAGCAGGACGAGGGGAAATGCTTTTAAGTTGAGGGAAGGGAGATTTAGGTTGGACGTCAGGGGGAAATTCTTTACAGAGAGAGTGGTGAGGTGCTGGAACAGCTGCCCAGAGAGGCTGTGGAGCCCCGTCCATCCCTGGAGGTGTTCAAGGCCAGGTTGGATGGGGCCCTGGGCAGCCTGGTGTAGCATTAGGTGGGATGGTTGGTGGCCCTGCGTGTGGCAGGGGGTTGGAGATTCATCATCCTTGAGGTCCCTTCCAACCCTGGCCATTCTGTGATTCTGTGATTCCTGACGTATTTCTTGTGCTCAGACTGACTTGTCCAGGAGATGAGCGATGGGTGTTGCCGTGTGGCATCAGCATCACTGCGTGGACAATTTGAGCTGTCTGCCTCCGGAACAGAGCGCTCAGCAGGGTTTGCTGGCGGAAGATCTGGCCTGTGCCTAAATAACTGCAGCTCGCTATGGGAAACTGGGGGATGATGCCATTGCATCCTGTGGAGGCAGATCTGACCTGTGCCTAAATAACTGCGGCTCACTATGGGAAAGTGGGGGACGATGCCATTGCATCTTGTGGAGGCAGATCTGACCTGTGCCTAAATAACTGCAGCTCGCTATGGGAAACTGGGGGATGATGCCATTGCATCTTGTGGAGGCAGATCTGGCCTGTGCCTAAATAACTGCAGCTCGCCATGGGAAAGTGGGGGACGATGCCATTGCATCTTGTGGAGGCAAGATGCGAGTTGGCGCCTCCCTGCTCCCTCTCATCTGCTGGTGAGGCAGGAAGATGGGAACAAAGGCGTTTCTGCTGAGATCCCAGAGCCAGAAGCTGCTGCTCCAAGGAGAGCTGACTCAACCGCTTTGGATTTGAGTCATCACTGCAAAGACAGCTGACTCAACCACTTGGAAAGCATGGAAAAGGGGCCATCATCGCCACGGTCACCGTCGTCGTCGTCATCATCGTCGCCATCATTGCTGTCAACAGAACAACAATGCCTGATGCCCCACCGCTACTGAAGATCAATGACTGAACTACGAACCTCGCTGGACCCACGGTGTGACTGTGTCCCTCTTGCTTCCTATAAAGCCTCCTTGCTTCTTCTCTCCTATCTTTTCTATCGCCCTCCTTCCCTTCCCCATTCCCCTCATTCATAACAGCGTCCGTCCTCCCCTTCCCCATCTCCCTAATTAACATCTGTAACAAACTGGTCGGACCAACGTTTGAACCGTTGTTCCTTAATCTCACGCCGGGGATGCAGATATTAAAAGAACCTCCTCTCCCCCCTGTAAACCGGAGTGCGACAGCCTGTGACGCAGAGCACGCAATCGCCACGTGTCCCCGCGGCCAGAAAGCAGCGCTGTGCTGCTCTGGGTCAACCCAGGGGCCTTAAGGCCTCCGAGGTGCAGCAGACGGGTTTCACGCCGTGCCAGTTGCCGACAGCTGGAGCGTGGCGAGCAGTAACTGCGGGTACGTGCAGCGCAGCCATCGTGGCCACGCGGCGCCGCGGAGCCGACTGCAGAATCACAGAATTGCCAGGGCTGGAAGGGACCTCAAGGATGATGAAGCTCCAACCCCCTGCCACACGCAGGGCCACCAACCATCCCACCTAATGCTACACCAGGCTGCCCAGGGCCCCATCCAACCCGGCCTTGAGCAGCTCCAGGGATGGACGGGGCTCCACAGCCTCTCTGGGCAGCTGTTCCAGCACCTCACCGCTCTCACAGCGCAGAATTTCCCTCTGACGTCCAACCCAAATCTCCCCTCCCTCAACTTCAAACCATTTCCCCTCGTCCTGCTGTCACTCCCCCTTTCCAAGAGTTGATTCCCCTCCTGTCTGCAGGCTGCAAAGCTCCATGCAGCATTGGCTGAGGCCGTGGCGCGGCGTGGCGTCCCCAGGCAGATTAAAACTTGGTCCCAACTTGGTCTCCCAATCGGTCCGGGATTTGTTCTGAATTGGGGCGCAACCCTCACGCACGGCGTCCTGTACGACAGCTCGGGACAAGCCGTAGTCGAGCGAATCAAGCGCTGACGTCCACATCAGAGGTATGGGTAAAAACAGCAGGTTTTGCCAACGCCGTTCCGCCGGGACACCGAGCACGCCTGCTGGCGGCCGCTCCTTCAGCACTGAACAGTTCCTAGGGGGGAGCAGACGAGCGGCCCCACGCACAAACATGGGGCCACGCGGACAGCAAGAAAACCCGTTAGCTGTAATTAAAACCGAGTGGGAGAATGGGAACCAGGGTGGAGGCTGGTGCTGACAGCGCGAGGGTGTGCGAGGATGGGGTCACATTTAATGGGGCAGAACTGTGGGGCTCCATATGGGGTCACATTTAATGGGGCAGAGCTGTGGGGCTCCATATGGGGTCAGACGTGAATGGGGCAGAGCTGTGGGGCTCCATATGGGGTCAGATGTGAATGGGGCAGAGCTGTGGGGCTGCATATGGGGTCAGACGTGAATGGGGCAGAGCTGTGGGGCTCCATATGGGGTCAGACATGAATGGGGCAGAGCTGTGGGGCTCCATATGGGGTCAGACGTGAATGGGGCGGAGCTGTGGGGCTCCATATGGGGTCAGACATGAATGGGGCGGAGCTGTGGGGCTCCATATGGGTCAGACATGAATGGGGCGGAGCTGTGGGGCTCCATATGGGGTCAGAGGTGAATGGGGCAGAGCTGTGGGGCTCCATATGGGGTCAGACATGAATGGGGCAGAGCTGTGGGGCTCCATATGGGTCAGACATGAACGAGGCGGAGCTGTGGGGCTCCATATGGGGTCACATTTAATGGGGCAGAGCTGTGGGGCTCCATATGGGGTCAGACGTGAATAGGGCAGAGCTGTGGGGCTCCATATGGGGTCAGACGTGAATGGGGCAGAGCTGTGGGGCTCCATATGGGGTCAGACGTGAATGGGGCAGAGCTGTGGGAGCTCCCCTCCAACCCCCAAGATTCTGTGATCCCATAGAGACCTATAGAGTCCCATAATGTCCTATAGAACCCTATAGAGACCCATACAGCCCCATAGAGACCCTTAACAGCCCATAGAGCCCCATAGCGCCCTATAGAGTCCCATAGAGCCCTTACAGCCCCATACCACCCCATGGAGACCCATAGAGACCAATAAAGCCCATAGAGCCCCATAGAAACCTATAGAGCCCCATGGAGACATGGAGAGCCCCATAGAGCATCTTAGAGTCCTATAGAGACCCATAGAGACCAATAGAGACCAATAGAGCCCCAAGGAGCTCATACAGTCCTATAAAGCCTTTTAGTGCCCCATGGAGCTCTATAGAGCCCCATAGAGACCTACAGAGACCAATAGCACCCCATAAAGCCCCATAGAGCCCCATAGTGTCCTATAGAGCCCTATAGCGCCCCATAGAGCCACATGAATTCCTATAGAGCCCTATAGCACTGCATAGGGCTCTATAGATCCCCATAGAGACCTGTGGAGACCAATAATGCCCCATAAAGCCCCATAACACCCCGTAAAGCCCCATAGAGCCCCAGAGAGACCAATCGAGCCCATAGCGCCCCAAGGAGCCTCATGCAGTCCTATAGAGCCTTATAGCGCCCCATAGAGTTCTATAGAGCCCCACAGAGATCTATAGAGGTAAGTGATAAGAACCGCGAGGTCAATAAAAATAATGACAGTAATAATAGCGGGGGTCACGGGGAGGAGGAAATAATATTAATAGCAGCGCTAATGCTAATTAGAAAAGCGATATGGAGAACTTCAGGCCCGAGGGAGGGAGGGAGGCAACCATAGAGTGCGGGGGACGGAGGGCTAGCACGGCCCTGCTCCCACTTCCGGCTGCCGAGCGCCCCCCTGCGGGCACCTCCAGTGCCGCGTTCAGCCGCACCAGCACGGAGCGCTCCCAGCGGCCCCCGCGGCTCTAATTAGCATAGCCCCGCCTCCGTCGCAGCACGTCTCCTTCCCATTGGACGCAGGACCTCAGACCCCGCCCCCTCCCGTGCCCCTCGGCCCGGGACGACCCACGTTGTCGCTGTGGACGCACGGACACGGCGATGTCGCGATAGCGCCTTTTGTAGTGGGCACCGTGCCACGGCAGTGCCACAATAAAGTTTTTTGTGTCACAACAGTGCCGTCTGTGTCGCAAGAGCGCCCCTTATGTCGTGATAGCGCCCTTCATGCCGCAACAGCAGTACCATTTGTGCTACAACAGTGCCACGATAGAGCCCTTTATGTCATGATAGTGCCACAGTAGTGCCCTTTGTGCCATGATGGTGCCATCTGCGCCACAATAGTGCCACCTGTGTCACGATAGTGCCACAATAGTGCCACAGTAGTGCCCTTTGTGACACAATAGTGCCATCTATGCCATGATAGTGCCACAATAGTGCCTTTTATGTCATGATAGTGCCACAGTAGTGCACTTTGTGCCATAACAGTGCCATCCGTGCCACAGTAGTGCCACAATAGTGCCACAACAGTGCCATTTGTGCCACAATAGTGCAACAATAGTGCCCTTTATGTCATGATAGTGCCACAATAGTGCCATGACAGCGCCTTTTGTGCCACAATAGTGCCTTTTATGTCGTGATACTGCCATGATACTGTCATGATAGTGCCCTTTATGCCATAACAGTGCCACCTGTGCCACAATAACGCCACAATAGCACCACAATAGTGCAATGATAGTGCCCTCTGTCATGATAGTGCCACAATAGTGCCCTTTATGTCATGATAGTACCATGATAGTGCCACAATAGTGCCGCTAGTGCCCTTTATGTCACAATACTGCTACAATAGTGCCAATAGTGCCCTTTATATCATAATAGTGCCACAACAGTGCCATAATAGTGCAATGATAGCGCTCTCTATATCATGATAGTACCACGATAGGGCCACGATAGTGCCACTAGTCCCCTTTATGTCACGATAGTGCCACAATAGTGCCCCTTATGTCTTGATAGCGCCACAGCAGCGCAACAGTAGCGCTCTTTATGTCACGATAGTGCCACGATAGAGCCCTTTATGTCATGATAGTGCCACAGTAGCCCTTTGTGACACAACAGTGCCATCAACGCCACGATAGCGCACAGAGGCGGGGGCACACGGGGACACGGGGACATGGGGACAGACGGACACGGGGACAGACAGACAGGCAGTGCGGCACAGTGACAGTGACACACGGACACGGGGACAGACGGACACACGGACGTGGGGGGACACAGGGACATATGGGGACACTGGGACACAGACGGACATGGGGACAGACAGACATCGGGACGGACGGACACGGGGACACACAGACAGAGGGACACGGGGACAGACAGACACACGGACACACGGACAGGGGGACAGATGGACACGGGGACAGACGGACACACGGACGTGGGGGGACACAGGGACATATGGGGACACTGGGACACAGACGGACATGGGGACACAGGGACAGACGGACACGGGGGACACATGAAGACGTTGGGATGCAGGCGTGGGGACAGACATGGGGACAGACGGACAGACAGACACGTGGGGACACACAGCCACGAGGACAGACAGACGTAGGGACAGAGGGACACGGGGACAGACAGACACACGGACACACGGACAGGGGGACAGATGGACACGGGGACAGACGGACAGACACATGGACACTCGGGGACAGGGGGACAGACGGACACACAGATAATGGGGACAGACGGACGCGGGGACACAGAGGGACACATGGGGGCAGATGGACACACGGACATGGGGACAGACAGACAGACAGAGGGACACACGGGGACAGGGGGACACAGACGTGAGGACAGACGGACATGGGGACAGACAGACGGACACCGTGGAACGGTGACAGCGACTCACGGACACAGGGACAGACGGACGCGGCAATGGAGACATTGGGACAAAGGGCCACGTGGGGACAGACAGACACACGGACACAGGGACTCAGATACGGGGACAGACGGACACGGGGACGTGGGACACACGGACACAGGGACATGGGGACACAGGGACAGACAGACAGACGGACACACAGACAGAGGGACAGACGGGGACAAGGGGACAGACGGACACGGAGACACATGGACGCATGTGGCCAGACGGACACACAGCCACGGGGACACACGGACACAGGGACGGACGGACGGACGGGTCAGACAGGCGTGGGGACACAGGGACAGATGGACGCACGGACAGGGGGACAGACGGACAGGGGGACAGAGACATTTTGACAAAGGGCCACGTGGGGACGGACGGACACACGGACACGGGAGCACAAAAGCCGCGGGGACAGACAGACAGACGGACAGACAGACAGAGGGACACACGGGGATGGGGGGACACAGACGTGAGGACAGACGGACACAGGGACAGGAGGACACACGGACGTGGGGACGCACAGGGACACACGGGGACATGGGGGGGGGGGCACGAAGGGACAGACGGCCAGAAGGACACATGGGGACAGACGGACACGCGGAGATGGGGACATGGGGATGACAGACAGACAGACAGAGGGACACACGGGGACGGGGGGACACAGACGTGAGGACAGACGGACACGGGGACAGGAGGACACACGGACGTGGGGACGCACAGGGACACACGGGGACATGGGGGGGGGGCACGAAGGGACAGACGGGCAGAAGGACACATGGGGACAGACGGACACGCGGACGTGGGGACAGACAGACAGACAGACAGACAGAGGGACACACGGGGACAGGAGGACACACGGACGTGGGGACGCACAGGGACACACGGGGACATGGGGGGGGGGGGGGGACACGAAGGGACAGACGGCCAGAAGGACACATGGGGACAGACGGACACACAGACATGGGGACATGGGGACAGACAGACAGACAGAGGGACACACGGGGACAGGGGGACACAGACGTGAGGACAGACGGACACGGGGACAGGAGGACACACGGACGTGGGGACGCACAGGGACACACGGGGACATGGGGGGGGGGGGCACGAAGGGACAGACTGACAGAAGGACGCATGGGGACAGATGGACACGCGGACATGGGGACAGACAGGCAGACAGACAGACAGAGGGACACACGGGGACAGGGGGACACACGGACGTGGGGACGCACAGGGACACATGGGGACATGGGGGGGGGCACGAAGGGACAGACGGGCAGAAGGACGCATGGGGACAGACGGACACGCGGACGTGGGGACAGACAGACAGACAGACAGACAGAGGGACACACGGGGACGGGGGGACACAGACGTGAGGACAGATGGACACAGGGACAGGAGGACACACGGACGTGGGGACGCACAGGGACACACGGGGACATGGGGGGGGCACGAAGGGACAGACGGGCAGAAGGACACATGGGGACAGACGGACAGACAGACAGACAGAGGGACACACGGGGACAGGGGGACACAGACGTGAGGACAGACGGACACGGGGACAGGAGGACACACGGACGTGGGGACGCACAGGGACACACGGGGACATGGGGGGGGGGGGCACGAAGGGACAGACGGGCAGAAGGACGCATGGGGACAGACGGACACGCGGACATGGGGACAGACAGACAGACAGACAGACAGAGGGACACACGGGGACAGGAGGACACAGACGTGAGGACAGACGGACATGGGGACAGGAGGACACACGGCCGTGGGGACGCACAGGGACACACGGGGACATGGGGGGGGGGGGGCACGAAGGGACAGACGGGCAGAAGGACGCATGGGGACAGACGGACACGCGGACATGGGGACAGACGGACAGACAGACAGAGGGACACACGGGGACAGGGGGACACAGACGTGAGGACAGACGGACACGGGGACAGGAGGACACACGGACGTGGGGACGCACAGGGACACACGGGGACATGGGGGGGGGGCACGAAGGGACAGACGGCCAGAAGGACACATGGGGACAGACGGACATGCGGACATGGGGACAGACAGATAGACAGACAGAGGGACACACGGGGACGGGGGGACACAGACGTGAGGACAGACGGACACAGGGACAGGAGGACACATGGACGTGGGGACGCACAGGGACACACGGGGACATGGGGGGGGGGGCACAAAGGGACAGACGGCCAGAAGGACACATGGGGACACGCGGACGTGGGGACAGACAGACAGACAGACAGAGGGACACACGGGGACAGGAGGACACACGGACGTGGGGACGCACAGGGACACACGGGGACATGGGGGGGGGGCACGAAGGGACAGACTGACAGAAGGACACATGGGGACAGACGGACACACGGACATGGGGACATGGGGACAGACAGACAGACAGACAGAGGGACACATGGGGACAGGAGGACACACGGACGTGGGGACGCACAGGGACACACGGGGACATGGGGGGGGGGCACGAAGGGACAGACGGGCAGAAGGACGCATGGGGACAGACGGACACGCGGACATGGGGACAGACAGACAGACAGACAGACAGAGGGACACACGGGGACAGGAGGACACACGGACGTGGGGACGCACAGGGACACACGGGGACATGGGGGGGGGGGCACAAAGGGACAGACGGGCAGAAGGACACATGGGGACAGACGGACACGCGGACATGGGGACAGAGAGACAGACAGACAGACAGACAGATGGACACATGGGGACAGGAGGACAGACGGACGTGGGGACGCACAGGGACACACGGGGACATGGGGGGGGGGGCACGAAGGGACAGACTGACAGAAGGACGCATGGGGACAGACGGACACGCGGACATGGGGACAGACAGACAGACAGACAGAGGGACACACGGGGACAGGGGGACACAGACATGAGGACAGACGGACACGGGGACAGGAGGACACACGGACGTGGGGACGCACAGGGACATACGGGGACATGGGGGGGGGGGCACGAAGGGACAGACGGCCAGAAGGACACATGGGGCAGACGGACACGTGGACATGGGGACAGACAGACAGACAGACAGACAGAGGGACACACGGGGACAGGAGGACACACGGACGTGGGGACGCACAGGGACACACGGGGACATGGGGGAGGGCATGAAGGGACAGACGGGCAGAAGGACACATGGGGACGGATGGACACGCGGACATGGGGACAGACAGACAGACAGACAGACAGAGGGACACACGGGGACAGGAGGACACACGGACGTGGGGACGCACAGGGACACACGGGGACATGGGGGGGGGGGGCACGAAGGGACAGACGGCCAGAAGGACACATGGGGACAGACGGACACGCGGACATGGGGACATGGGGACAGACAGACAGACAGAGGGACACACGGGGACAGGAGGACACAGACATGCGGACAGACGGACGTGGCTAAGAGGTCGGTGCCAGGAGCTTTGGTTTCAATGACCACGGGGCGATTTGCTCCGCACCCGGCACGGTGGCTGCGGACGGATAAGAGGATCCCAGCACAGCAGCGGGCAGCGCTCACTGCAAGGTGTTTAAACGAGGTACGGAGGGGGAAGGGGACAGAATGAGGGCCACTGGGGTTGAGCGGGCAGTTCGTGGCTCTAAACCGAGTTTGGTGGGTGGAAAGGGTGGAGTTCAAAAGGATGGAGGGGGGCAGGGGGTGCTGCTGACTCGCGGAATTGATTTGCGGAACGAAAGTCTCTAACCCACGTAAGGTGATAAGAGCAGGACGCCTTGATTTCAGTGATAATGTGGGAACCAAATGTTGTTTCTGCATTAGAACTGGGTAATATTTTTGATTTCATGATCTCCGTTGTCACAGTTCTTTTTGGGAGTCCTTCTACTTAACTTGGGGAAGATCTGATAGTTTGCATCACTTCTCCTCTCGCCAAACCTTCCCAGGAATGCAGGCTCTGTATACAGGTGTATATATCTATGTTTTGTACAACACTGCAAGAAGATCCTGCAGGAGCCCAGAGCAGAGAACAAGGCATGGAATGCCCGAGGAAGCCCTGAAGAGACATCGGAAGGCCTGGCATCATTCCCCCCCCCCCCCGGTGCTCTTTGTTTAACGAAGATTTGCAGACAATCACCGCATCAATAGGAACAGACATCTCGGAGACAACAGGACCGACGCCAGGTAACAAACAAGCGATTCATTAACGAATGTAAAACCTCCTGATAAGGTTGTGAACCTGGAGCACCCGGCCAGTGGGGAAACAGGGGGGAGGGGGGAGGCTAAAGGGAAAAGCAGGGCACCAAGGCTGTCATGCTGTGTCCGTAGCTGCGCTCCTGCTTGCGGGACGGCCAGCATTGCAATCGCGAATAAATCTGCTTTATCAGAGACAAACCAAAAATGATTTGGGTGTTTCCAGCAGCACCGACAGCTGTTGTAAGAACGTTCTTGTTCAGAGCGCCCGATGTTTTCGATTCGAGCTTTCTATTGAAGATTGCTCTAGTCAGGTTTTCTATCGAGGGCTGTAATATATCGTTGTGTTTTAGCTGATTTAATTGCGCGCAGGGAGGGGGGAAATGTAGGCAGTGAGGCTGTAGGGGAAGACAGCACCCGGTCCTGACAGCCAACAGCGCCCGGTGCCCAGGCTGCATTCGGCCGTTTCTCCGGCCAAGAAACGCCTTCTGCCGTCCGCCACATCGGTGTCAGCGAGCGGATGGACGGAGCGAGCGGATGGACGGAGCGAGCGGATGGACGGAGCGAGCGGATGGACGGAGCGAGCGGATGGACGGAGCGAGCGGATGGACGGAGCGAGCGGATGGACGGAGCGAGCGGATGGACGGAGCGAGCGGATGGACGGAGCGAGCTGGGCTTGGGCGCCGTGCCGTAACCGAGCCGGGGCAACGCGCCTACGATAGGCAACGGCAGGCAAAGAGGAGCAGGAGAAGAAGAGCAGGAGAAGAAGAGCAGGAGAAGAAGAGCAGGAGAAGAGGAGCAGGCGAAGAGGAGCAGGCGAAGAAGAGGAGCAGGAGAAGAGGAGCAGGAGAAGAAGAGCAGGTGAAGAAGAGCAGATGAAGAAGAGGAGCAGGCAAAGAAGAGCAGAAGAAGAAGAGCAGGCGAAGAGGAGCAGGCGAAGAAGAGCAGGCAAAGAGGAGCAGGTGAAGAGGAGCAGGCAAAGAAGAGGAGCAGGAGAAGAAGAGCAGAAGAGGAGCAGATGGAGACAAGCAGATAGAGAAGAACAGGCGAAGAGGAGCAGGTGAAGAAGAGCAGGAGAAGAGGAGCAGATGAAGAAGAGGAGCAGGCGAAGAAGAGGAGCAGGAGAAGAAGAGGAGCAGATGAAGAGGAGCAGGCAAAGAGGAGCAGATGGAGAAGAGCAGGAGAAGAAGAGCAGGCGAAGAGGAGCAGAAGAGGAGCAGGAGAAGAGCAGGAGAAGAGGAGCAGGTGAAGAAGAGGAGCAGGTGAAGAAGAGGAGCAGGTGAAGAAGAGGAGCAGGCGAAGAAGAGGAGCAGGTGAAGAGGAGCAGGCGAAGAGGAGCAGATGGAGAAGCATAGGCGAAGAGGAGCAGGTGAAGAGGAGCAGGTGAAGAGGAGAAGGAGAAGAAGAGGAGCAGGTGAAGAGGAGCAGATGAAGAAGAGCAGGTGAAGAGGAGCAGGTGAAGAAGAGGAGCAGGCGAAGAAGAGCAGAAGAAGAAGAGCAGGCAAAGAGGAACAGATGGAGAGGAGCAGGTGAAGAAGAGCAGACGAAGAGGAGCAGACAGAGACGAGCAGATGGAGAAGCGCAGGCGAAGAGGAGCAGGAGAAGAGGAGGAGATGAAGAAGCACAGGTGAAGAGGAACAGGAGAAGAAGGGCAGGCGAAGAGAAGCAGGAGAAGAGCAGGCGAAGAAGAGCAGAAGAGAAGCAGACGGAGAAGCACAGGTGAAGAGGAGCAAGAGAAGAGCAGGTGAAGAGGAGCAGGCGAAGAGAAGCAGGAGAAGAGGAGCAGGAGAAGAGGAGCAGATGAAGAGGAGCAGATGAAGAGGAGCAGGAGAAGGGAGCAGGTGAAGAGGAGCAGGCGAAGAGGAGCAGGTGAAGAAGAGGAGCAGGAGAAGAGGAGGAGCAGGTGAAGAGGAGCAGGTGAAGAGGAGCAGGTGAAGAGGAGCACGTGAAGAAGAGGAGCAGGAGAAGAAGAGCAGGCAAAGAAGAGCAGGTGAAGAAGAGCAGGAGAAGAGGAGCAGGAGAAGAGGAGCAGGAGAAGAGGAGCAGATGGAGAAGCACAGGCAAAGAGGAGCAGAAGAGGAGCAGGTGAAGAAGAGGAGCAGGTGAAGAAGAGGAGCAGGAGAAGAAGAGGAGCAGGAGAAGAAGAGGAGCAGGAGAAGAGGAGCAGGTGAAGAGGAGCAGGAGAAGAGGAGCAGGAGAAGAGGAGGAGCAGGAGAAGAAGAGGAGCAGGTGAAGAGGAGCAGGTGAAGAAGAGCAGGAGAAGAGGAGCAGGAGAAGAGGAGCAGATGAAGAAGAGCAGAAGAAGAAGAGCAGGCGAAGAGGAGCAGGCGAAGAGGAGCAGGCGAAGAGGAGCAGATGGAGAGGAGCAGACAGAGACAAGCAGACGGAGAAGTGCAGGTGAAGAGGAGCAGGAGAAGAAGGGCAGGCAAAGAGAAGCAGGAGAAGAGCAGGCGAAGAAGAGCAGGAGAAGAGAAGCAGATGGAGAAGCACAGGTGAAGAGGAGCAGGAGAAGAGCAGGTGAAGAGGAGCAGGCGAAGAGAAGCAGGAGAAGAGGAGCAGGAGAAGAGCAGGTGAAGAAGAGGAGCAGGCGAAGAAGAGAAGCAGGAGAAGAGGAGCAGGAGAAGAGCAGACGAAGAAGAGCAGGCGAAGAGGAGCAGATGGAGAAGCGCAGGTGAAGAGGAGCAGGCGAAGAAGAGGAGCAGGAGAAGAAGAGCAGGAGAAGAGGAGCAGATGGAGACAAGCAGATAGAGAAGAACAGGCGAAGAAGAGCAGGCGAAGAGGAGCAGATGAAGAGGAGCAGATGAAGAGGAGCAGGAGAAGAGGAGCAGGTGAAGAAGGGTGGGCGAAGAGGAGCAGGAGAAGAGCAGGTGAAGGAGAGCAGGCGAAGAGAAGCAGGAGAAGAGAAGCAGACGGAGAAGCACAGGCGAAGAGGAGCAGGAGAAGAGCAGGCGAAGAGGAGCAGACGGAGACAAGCGGATGGAGAAGCACAGGCGAAGAGGAGCAGGAGAAGAAGAGCAGGAGAAGAGCAGGTGAAGAAGAGCAGGCGAAGAGGAGCAGAAGAGGAGCAGGAGAAGAGGAGCAGGCGAAGAAGAGCAGGAGAAGAGGAGCAGATGAAGAAGAGTAGGAGAAGAGGAGCAGGTGAAGAAGAGGAGCAGGTGAAGAAGAGGAGCAGGCGAAGAGGAGCAGATGAAGAAGAGCAGGTGAAGAAGAGGAGCAGGCAAAGAAGAGGAGCAGGTGAAGAGGAGCAGATGAAGAAGAGCAGGTGAAGAAGAGGAGCAGGCAAAGAAGAGGAGCAGGTGAAGAGGAGCAGGCGAAGAGGAGCAGATGGAGAAGAGCAGGAGAAGAAGAGCAGGAGAAGAAGAGCAGGAGAAGAGGAGCAGGAGAAGAGGAGCAGGTGAAGAAGAAGAGCAGGCGAAGAAGAGGAGCAGGTGAAGAGGAGCAGATGGAGAAGCACAGGCGAAGAGCAGGCGAAGAAGAGGAGCAGGAGAAGAGGAGCAGGCGAAGAGGAGCAGGTGAAGAAGAGCAGGTGAAGAAGAGGAGCAGGAGAAGAAGAGGAGCAGGTGAAGAAGAGGAGCAGGCGAAGGGGAGCAGGTGAAGAAGAGGAGCAGGTGAAGAAGAGGAGCAGGTGAAGAAGAGGAGCAGATGAAGAAGAGCAGGCGAAGAGGAGCAGGCGAAGAAGAGGAGCAGGCGAAGAAGAGGAGCAGGTGAAGAAGAGGAGCAGATGAAGAAGAGCAGGCGAAGAGGAGCAGGCGAAGAAGAGGAGCAGGCGAAGAAGAGGAGCAGGTGAAGAAGAGGAGCAGATGAAGAAGAGCAGGCGAAGAGGAGCAGGTGAAGAAGAGGAGCAGGTGAAGAAGAGGAGCAGGTGAAGAAGAGGAGCAGGTGAAGAAGAGGAGCAGGCGAAGAAGAGGAGATGAAGCGACCTTCCTTGTTACACCTCCTTGCTGACCGCAACCCCCTGCGGAATGCAGCTGTCCTCCAGGCAGGCGCCCGGCACTGGAGCCCCACAGCCCAGCGTGACACGATGTGCAGTACTGATAAGCAAGTCATCAACTGTGGCGGGGTCCCATCTTATAACGGGGGGGGCATGGGGGCCCCATTCCATTGGGGGGGTCATGGGGGTCCCATCCCATAATAGGGGGGGTCTGGGGATCCCATCCCACATAGGGGGGTAATTGGGGTCCCATCTGATAACTGGGGGAGCTCATGGGGGTCCCATCCCATAATGGGGGGGTATTTGGGGGTCCCATCCCATAATAGGGGGGGTCAGGGGATCCCATCCCACATAGGAGAGTAATGGGGGTCCCAACTTATAATGGGGGGAGCCATGGGGGCCCCATCCCATTGGAGGGGTCATGGGGGTCCCATCCCATAATAGGGGGGTATCTGGGGATCCCATCCCACATAGGGGGGTAATGGGGGTCCCATCTGATAAGGGGGGGTCATGGGGGCCCCATCCCATTGGGGGGCTCATGGGGGTCCCATCCCATAATAGGGGGGGTCTGGGGATCCCATCCCACATAGGGGGCTCATGGGGGTCCCATCTGATAAGGGGGGGTCATGGGGGCCCCATCTCATTGGGGGGGTCTGGGGATCCCATCCCACATAGGGGGGTAATGGGGGTCCCATCTGATAAGGGGGGGTCATGGGGGCCCCATCTCATTGGGGGGGTCATGGGGGTCCCATCCCATAATAGGGGGGGTCTGGGGATCCCATCCCACATAGGGGGCTCATGGGGGTCCCATCTGATAAGGGGGGTCATGGGGGTCCCATCCCATTGGGGGGGTCTGGGGATCCCATCCCACATAGGGGGGTAATGGGGGTCCCATCCCACATAGGGGGGTAATGGGGGTCCCATCTGATAAGGGGGGGTCATGGGGGCCCCATCCCATCGGGGGGGTCATGGGGGTCCCATCCCACATAGGGGGGGGTCTGGGGATCCCATCCCACATAGGGGGGTAATGGGGGTCCCATCTGATAAGGGGGGTCATGGGGGTCCCATCCCATTGGGGGGGTCATGGGGGTCCCATCCCATAATAGGGGGGGTCTGGGGATCCCATCCCACATAGGGGGTAATGGGGGTCCCATCTGATAAGGGGGGGTCATGGGGGTCCCATCCCATTGGGGGGCTCATGGGGGTCCCATCCTATATGGGCGTCTATGGAGGAAGGGTTATGGGGGTCCCATCCCATAATGGGGGGGGAAGGAGATCCTATCCTATATGGGGGGGGGTAGTATTTGGGGGTCCCATCCCATAATGGGGGGGTCTGGGGGTCCCATCCCACATAGGGGATAATGGGGGTCCCAACTTATAATAGGGGGGGGCCACGGGGGTCCCATCCCATAATGGGGGGGTCTGGGGGTCCCATCCCACATAGGGGATAATGGGGGTCCCAACTTATAACTGGGGGAGATCATGGGGGTCCCATCCCACAGTGGGGGGGGGTATTTGGGGGTCCCATCCCATAATGGGGGGGTCAGG
Organism: Chrysolophus pictus; assembly: GCA_037305975.1. Lineage (NCBI taxonomy): Eukaryota > Metazoa > Chordata > Aves > Galliformes > Phasianidae > Chrysolophus > Chrysolophus pictus. The sequence continues at coordinate 196,239,160 of CM074576.1, forward strand.
GGATCCCATCCCACATAGGGGATAATGGGGGTCCCAACTTATAATGGGGGGGGCCATGGGGGTCCCATCCCATAATGGGGGGGGTCAGAGGGTCCCATCCTATAGTTGGGGGAGGTGTCAGGGGATCCCATCCCACATAGGGGGGGTAATGCGGGTCCCAACTTATATGGGGGGGGGGGGCATGGGGGTCCCATCCCGTAGTGGGGGGGGGGGTATTTGGGGGTCCCATCCCATAATGGGGGGGGAAGACAGTCCTATCCTATATGGGGGGGGATATTTGGGGGTCCCATCCCATAATGTGGGGCAGAAGGGCATTCCCATCCTATATGGGGAGGGTCATGGGGGTCCCATCTTATAACGGGGGGGGTCATGGGGGTCCCATCCTATATGGGCGTCTATGGAGGAAGGGTTATGGAGGTCCCATCCCATAATGGGGGGGGAAGGAAATCCTATCCTATGTGGGGGGGGTAGTATTTGGGGTCCCATCCCATAATGGGGGGGTCTGGGGGTCCCATCCCACATAGGGGATAATGGGGGGCCCAACTTATAACTGGGGGAGCTCATGGGGGTCCCATCCCACAGTGGGGGGGGGGGGGGCATTTGGGGGTCCCATCCCATAATGGGGGGGGTCAGGGGATCCCATCCCACATAGGGGGGTATTTAGGGGTCCCATCCCATAATGGGGGGGGAAGACAGTCCTATCCTATATGGGGGGGGATATTTGGGGGTCCCATCCCATAACATGGGGCAGAAGGGCGTTCCCATCCTATATGGGGAGGGTCATGGGGGTCCCATCTTATAACAGGGGGGGTCATGGGGGTCCCATCCTATATGGGCATCTATGGAGGGGGGGGTATGGGGGTCCCATCCCATAATGGGGGGGGAAGGAAATCCTATCCTATGTGGGGGGGGTAGTATTTGGGGTCCCATCCCATAATGGGGGGGTCTGGGGGTCCCATCCCACATAGGGGATAATGGGGGGTCCCAACTTATAACTGGGGGAGATCATGGGGGTCCCATCCCACAGTGTGGGGGGGGGTATTTGGGGGTCCCATCCCATAATGGGGGGGTCAGGGGATCCCATCCCACATAGGGGAGTAATGGGGGTCCCAACTCATAATGGGGGGGGCCATGGGGGTCCCATCCCATAATGGGGGGGTATTTGGGGGTCCCATCCCAAAATGGGGGGGGTCAGAAGGTCCCATCCTATAGTTGGGGGGGGTGTCAGGGGATCCCATCCCACATAGGGGGGGTAATGCGGGTCCCAACTTATATGGGGGGGGGGGGCATGGGGGTCCCATCCCATAGTGGGGGGGGGGGGTATTTGGGGGTCCCATCCCATAATGGGGGGGGAAGACAGTCCTATCCTATATGGGGGGGGATATTTGGGGGTCCCATCCCATAACGTGGGGCAGAAGAGCGTTCCCATCCTATATGGGGAGGGTCATGGGGGTCCCATCTTATAACGGGGGGGGTCATGGGGGTCCCATCCTATATGGGCATCTATGGAGGAAGGGTTATGGGGGTCCCATCCCATAATGGGGGGGGAAGGAGATCCTATCCTATATGGGGGGGGTAGTATTTGGGGTCCCATCCCATAATGGGGGGGTCAGGGGATCCCATCCCACATAGGGGAGTAATGGGGGTCCCAACTTATAATAGGGGGAAGCCATGGGGGTCCCATCCCATAATGGGGGGGTCAGGGGATTCCATCCCCCATAGGGGGCAATGGGGGTCCCATCTTATAACGGGGGGGGTCATGAGGGTCCCATCCTATAATGGGGGGGGTGTCAGGGAATCCCATCCCACATAGGGGGCCAATGGGGGTCCCATCTTATAAGGGGGGGGTCACGGGGGTCCCATCCCATAATGGAGAGGTCAGGGAATCCCATCCCACATAGGGGGGTAATGGGGGTCCCATCTTATAACTGGGGGAGCTCATGGGGGTCCCATCCCATAATGGGGGGGGGAAGGAGGTCCCATCTTATATGGGGGGGGGGGGTATTTGGGGGTCTCATCTCATAATGGGGGGGGAAGGGGGGTCCCATCCTACAATAGGGGGATCAGGGGATCCCATCCCACATAGGGGGGGTAATGGGGGTCCCAACTTATATAGGGGGGGGCCATGGGGTCCCATCCCATAATGGGGGGGGAAGGAGGTCCCATCCTATATGGGGGGGGGTATTTGGGGGTCTCATAATGGGGGGGTATTTGGGGGTCCCATCCTATAATGGGGGGGGTCATGGGGATCCCATCCCACATAGGGGGGTAGTGAGGGTCCCATCTTATAACGGGGGGAGTCATGGGGGTCCCATCCCATTCTATATAGGGGGGTTATGGGGACCCATCTTATAACTGGGGGGGCCACAATGGGGGGTCAGAGATTCCCATCCTATATGGGGGGGTGGGGGTGTCAGGGGATCCCATCCCACATAGGGGGATAATGGGGGTTCCATCTTATAACGTGGAGGGGGGGGGAGGAGAACAGGGGGGTCCCATCCTATATGGGGGGGGGTCAGAGGATCCCATCCTATATAGGGGGGTGGGGGATCATGGCGTCCTTTCTTATGGGGGGGTTTCAGGGGGTCCCATTCGTAGTGGTTATGGGGGGCCGGGGGGGGGAAGGGGTAGGGTCCCATCCCATAGTGGCCATAAGTGGAGGGAGGGGGGGGTCCCACCTATGGGGCTCACATGGGGGGGGTCATGGGGGTCCCATAATGGGGGGGGGGTACGCAGGGGGGTCCCATCGTATATGGGAGGGTCATGGGGGTCCCACCTTATGGGGGAGCTGGGGGGGGTCAGGGGTATACTATAAGGGGGGGGGGAGGGAGGTTATGGGGGGTGGGGGGGGTCAGGGGTATACTATAAGGGGGGGGGAGGGAGGTTATGGGGGTCCCATCCCATATGGGGGGGGGGTCATGGGGGTCCTATCCTATATGGGGGGGGTAATGGGGATCCCAGCTTATAACTGGGGGGGGTCAGGGGGTCTTTCACACCATCGTCCTTCACTCATTCTCTTTATTATGGGATACATGGGGGGGGGGTGAAGCGGGGGGGCCACAGAGATGGGGGGCCCCCAGTGCCCCCCGGGTCTTTGGGAGGGGGGGGGGGGTTGTAGCCCCCTCCTCTCAGCAGTGATTAGAATAATTAGAGTAATTAGAGGACACAGTGGGAGGGGGGGGTCTCAGGCGCTGCCCCCCCCCCCTTATGAATGGGGGGGGGGGTTTACAGCTCAATGGTGTCACTGGTGGGAGTGGGGCACGACGCCCCCCCCGCTGTGGGGCTGCAATGGGGCCGGGCAGGGCTGCAGGGCGTGCTGCAGCTCCTCGTGCAACGCTTGTGCAAAAGCCTGGTGCAAAGCTTGCACGGGGCCCTGCTGCACCGCTTGTGTTAAGCCCCAATGCATCGCTTGTGCAAAAGCCTGGTGCGAGGCTTGCACGGGGCCCTGCTGCATCGTTTGCACCGAGCTCTGCTGAGACACTTGTGCAAAACCCTTGTGCAAGCCTTGCACGGCCTCCTCCCGCACCGTTTGCACGGAACTCATTTGCACCATTTGCACGGCACGCAGTGCTTGTGCCAAACTCAGCTGCACCGTCAGCTCCGATCACCACTGAGCTGCTTGCACTGAGCACCAACGCGTCCCTTGCACGAATCCCTGGTGCAACAGCTGTGCTGCCACGCGCTGCACTGCTTGCACCAGGCCCTTGTGCAACCACTGCACGGCCGCGTGATGCACCGCTCACACCCAACCCTCGTGCACCGTTTGCACGGCTCTCCCGTGCCTCCCACAAACCGACCTCTGCTGCATCCCATGGTGCAACCGTTGCACCAATCCCACGTGCACCAGCCCTTGCACCAACCCCCAGTGCACCATTTGCACGGATTCCTTGCGCGTCCCCAGCACCAGGCACACTTGCACCACTTGCACCGACCCCCAGTGCACCATCCCTTGCACCAATCCCACGTGCACTGTTTGCACCGATCCCTGGTGCATCCCTTGCACCAATCCCACATGAATCATTTGCACTGACCCCTGGTGCACCCCTTGCACTGATCCCTACTGCATCCCTTGCACCGATCCCACGTGCACCATCCCTTGCACCAAACCCGTCTGCATCATTTGCAACAGCCTCCAGTGCATCCCTTGCACCACCACCACCTGCACCACTTGCACCAATCCGAGATGCACCATCCCTTGCACCAGCCCCACGTGCATCCTTTGCACCAGCCCCACGTGCACCGCTTGCACTGACCTCACAGCTCCCATCCCCTGCACCAGCCCCTGATGCATCCTTTGCACCAGACTCGTGTGCATCATTTGCACCAATCCCAGGTGGACCATTTGCACCACCCCCCAGTCCCCCATCCCTTGTACCAATCCCACGTGCATCATTTGCACCAGACCCATGTGCACCATTTTCACCACCCCCCAGTGCATCCGTTGCACCCCCCTCTGGTGCCCCATCCCTTGCACCAATCCCACGTGCACCATTTGCACCAGACCCATGTGTGTCATTTGCACCACCCCCCAGTGCATCCCTTGCACCAATCCCAGGTGCACCAAACTCACGTGTGTCATTTGCACCAACACCACATGCACCATTTGCACCAGACCCACGTGCATCCCTTGCACCAATCCCAGCTGCCCCATCCCTTGCACCAACCCCACATGCATCATTTGCACCAAACCCTGCTGCATCCCTTGCACCAGATCCACGTGCATCCCTTGCACCAATCCCACACGTGTCATTTGCACCAAACCCTGCTGCATCCCTTGCACCAGACCCACGTGCATCCCTTGCACCAATCCCACATGTGTCATTTGCACCACCCCCCACTGCATCCTTTGCACCAATCCCAGCTGCGCCATCCCTTGCACCAATCTCACGTGCATCATTTGCACCAAACCCACGTGCATCCCTTGCACCAACCCCTGCTGCATCCCTTGCACCAATCCCAGCTGCACCACCCCCCAGTGCACCCCTTGCACTAACCTCCCCTGCATCATTTGCACGAGACCCACGTGCATCCCTTGCACCAATCCCAGCTGCCCCATCCCTTGCACCAATCCCACGTGCATCATTTGCACCACCCCCCAGTGCACCCCTTGCACTAACCTCCCCTGCATCACTTGCACCAGACCCACGTGCATCCCTTGCACCAATCCCAGCTGCCCCATCCCTTGCACCAAACCCATGTGCATCATTTGCACCACCCCCCAGTGCATCCCTTGCACCAACCCCACCTACATCACTTGCACCAAACCCACGTGCATCCCTTGCACCAATCCTGGCTGCACCAAACCCACGTGTGTCATTTGCACCACCCCCCAGTGCATCCCTTGCACTAACCTCCCCTGCATCACTTGCACCAGACCCACGTGCATCCCTTGCACCAATCCCAGCTGCCCCATCCCTTGCACCAAACCCATGTGCATCATTTGCACCACCCCCCAGTGCATCCCTTGCACCAATCTCACATGCATCATTTGCACCAAACCCACGTGCATCCCTTGCACCAACCCCTGCTGCATCACTTACACCAGACCCACGTGCATCCCCTGCACCAATCCCAGCTGCCCCATCCCTTGCACCAAACCCACGTGCATCATTTGCACCAAACCCTGCTGCATCCCTTGCACCAATCCCACATGTGTCATTTGCACCACCCCCCAGCGCATCCCTTGCACCAATCTCACATGCATCACTTGCACCAGACCCACGTGCATCCCTTGCACCAACCCCACGTGCACCATTTGCACCACCCCCCAGCGCATCCCTTGCACCAACCCCAGCCGCCCCCCCCCCGCACCCACAACCCCCCCCCGCCCCCCCCCTCAGCGCCTCCTCGATGCTCCGGCTCAGATCCACGGGGGATGGGGGGCAGAACCCCGCCGTGGGATCGCCCCCCCCGACCCCCCCATCGCTCTCCTCCTCCTCCTCTCCCCCCCCGGCGCCCCCCCCCATCTCCACCCCCCCTCCGTTCCCCCCCCCTTCACTCTTTTTCTCCCTCCCCCCCCACAGCGCCGCCCCCCCCATGATGGCCTCCCCCCGCCCTCCCCCCCGCCTGCAGCCCCCACCACCCCCACGGACCCGGAGCTGCCGCCCCCCCCAACCCCAACCTCATCGCCCCCCCCACGAGCTCCAAAGCCGCGCAAATCACCGCCCCACCCGCCCCCCCCCACGCCGCCCCCCTCCGCCCGCCCCCCCCTCCCTTTCCCGCCCCCCAAACCCCCAACGCCCCACCCAGCACCCCCAGCAAAGCGGGGGGGACGAGAGACGCCCACCCCGCGTCCCCCCCCCTCCCCAAAGCCCCCCAAATGCTCCCCCCCAGCGCCCCCCCCGCGTGCAGCAGCGCCAAACCCCACAGCGCCGGAGGTGGGGGGGGGGGGCGAAAAGAAAAAGACCCTCGGGACGCTCCCCCCCTCCCGGAACCGCCCCTCAGGCCGAGGAGCAGCGCCCACGCCAGGCAGGGGGGGGGCAGGGCGCCCAGCAGCCGCTCGGCGGGGGGGGGCAGCGGGGGGGCGCCGACCGCTTCCAGTGCCGGGAAAATCGCACGTGCGCCCCCGGCAAGCAGCACCAAAGCCCCGCCCACGCATGACGTCACGGCGCGCCGGCGCCAACCCCCGGTAGGCGGGGCCAACGCTCGCCACGCCCCCGCCGCTCCTAATAGGGCGAAGGCGGCTCCGAGGGCGTGGCGTAGCGTCGGCCCCGCCCACCCCCACGCGGCCGCCGCCGCCGCCCAACCGCCGGCAGGGGGCGGGGCTACGTGGGAGCCCCAGCCCAGAGGGGGCGGGGCTTGATGCGAAGGGGCGGGGCTCGAGCAGGGGGCGTGGTCTGAGCAGGGGGCGGGGCCCGGGCCGGAGGAGGGCGGTGGGGGAGGGGCGGCGGCGTGCGGTGCTGCGGGGGGAGGGGATGGAATGAGGGGGGGCTGAGCGCGTGAGGACCATGCAGACCCCACAGAGACCCCACAGAGACCCCATAGAAACCCCACAGAGACCCACAGAGACCCCACCGAGACCCATAGACCCCACAGAGACCCATAGAGACCCCACAGAGACATAGAGACCCCATAGAAACCCCATAGAGACACAATGACCCCATAGAAACCCCCATAGAGACCCCATAGGGACCCCACAGAGACCCACAGACCCACAGAGACCCATAGAGACCCCACAGAGACATAGAGACCCCATAGAAACCCCACAGACACCCATAGAGACCCCACCGAGACCCATAGACCCCACAGAGACCCCATAAAGACCCCACAGAGACATAGAGACCCCATAGAAACCCCATAGAGACACAGTGACCCCACAGAAACCCCCATAGAGACCCCATAGGGACCCCATAGAGACCTATAGAGACACACAGACCCCATAGAAACCCCATAAAGACACAGAGACCCATAAAAACCCCATAGAGACCCCACAGAGACCCCTCAGAAACCCCATAGAGACCCCATAGAGACCCCATAAAGACCCACTGAGACCTATAGAGACCCATAGAGACCCACAGAAACCCCATAGAGACCTCATAGGGATCCACAGAGACCTACAGAGAGTCCATAGAGTCCCCATAGAAACCCCATAGAGACCCCACAGACACCCCATAAAAACCCCATAGATACCCCATAAAAACTCCATGAACACCCCATACAGACCCTATAAAGATACAAAGACCCTACAGGAACCCCATAGAGACACAGTGACCCCACAGAAACCCATACAGACCCCATGGAGACCCCATAAAGACCCACTGAGACCCCACAGAGACCCCGTAGAGACACACAGACCCTATAGAAACCCCATAGAGACACACAAACCCCACAAAAACTCCATAAAGACATAGAGACCCCATAGGAACCCCATAAAGATCCCACAGAGACCCTATAAAGACCCACTGAGATCCTATAGAGACCTATAGAGACCCACAGGCACTCCATAGAGACCCAAAAAGACCCCATATAGACCCACAGAAACCCCATAGGACCCATAGAGACCCCATAGAGATCCCACCAGAAACCCATAGAGACACCATAAGGACCCAAAAAGATCCCATAGAGACCCCACAGGGACCCATAGAAACCCATAACGACCCCATAGAGATCCCATAGAGAGCCAGAGACCCACTGAAACCCCACAGAGATCCCATAGACACCCCATAGAGACCCAAAGAGACCCCATAGAGACCCCACAGAAACCCCACAGGAACCCCATAGAGACCCCATAGAAACCCCATAGGGGACCCCATAGAGAGCCATAGAGACCCATTGAGACCCCACAGAAACCCCATAGAGACCACAGAGACCCCATAGAGACCCCATAGAGACCCATAGACACCCTATAGAGACCCAAAGAGACCAACACAGACCCCATAGAGACCCATTGAGACCCCACAGAAACCCCATAGAGACCCACAGAGACCCCATAGAGACCCCATAGAGACCCACAGAGACCCCATAGAGACCCATAGAGAGCCATAGAGACCCCATAGAGACCCCATAGAGACCCACAGAGACCCCATAGAGACCCCATAGAGACCCACAGAGACCCCATAGAGACCCCATAGAGACCCACAGAGACCCCATAGAGACCCCATAGAGACCCCATAGAGACCCCATAGGGACCCATAGGGACCCATAGAGACCCATTGAGACCCCACAGAAACCCCATAGAGACCCCATAGAGACCCACAGAGACCCCATAGAGACCCACAGAGACCCCATAGAGACCCCATAGAGACCACAGAGACCCACAGGAACCCATAGAGACCCACAGAGACCCCATAGAGACCCCACAGAGACCCACAGAGACCCCATAGAGACCCATAGAGAGCCATAGAGACCCCATAGAGACCCCATAGAGACCCACAGAGACCCCATAGAGACCCCATAGAGACCCACAGAGACCCCATAGAGACCCCATAGAGACCCACAGAGACCCCATAGAGACCCCATAGAGACCCCATAGAGACCCCATAGGGACCCATAGGGACCCATAGAGACCCATTGAGGACCCCACAGAAACCCCATAGAGACCCACAGAGACCCCATAGAGACCCCATAGAGACCCACAGAGACCCCACAGGAACCCCATAGAGACCCACAGAGACCCCATAGAGACCCCATAGAGACCCACAGAGACCCATAGAGACCCCACAGAAACCCCATAGAGACCCCATAGAGACCCCATAGAGACCCCATAGAGACCCACAGAGACCCCATAGAGACCCATAGAGACCCCATAGAGACCCCATAGGGACCCATAGAGACCCATAGAGACCCCACAGAAACCCCATAGAGACCCCATAGAGACCCACAGAGACCCCATAGAGACCCCATAGAGACCCATAGGGACCCATAGAGACCCATAGAGACCCATTGAGACCCCACAGAAACCCCATAGAGACCCATAGGGAGAGACCCACAGAGACCCCATAGAGACCCCATAGAGAGCCATAGAGACCCCATAGAGACCCCATAGGGACCCATAGAGACCCATAGAGACCCATTGAGACCCCACAGAAACCCCATAGAGACCCCATAGAGACCCACAGAGACCCCATAGAGACCCATAGAGAGCCATAGAGACCCCATAGAGACCCCATAGAGACCCACAGAGACCCCATAGAGACCCATAGAGAGCCATAGAGACCCCACAGAGACCCCATAGAGACCCACAGAGACCCCATAGAGACCCCATAGAGACCTCATAGGGACCCATAGAGACCATAGAGACCCATTGAGACCCCACAGAAACCCATAGAGACCCCATAGAGACCCACAGAGACCCCATAGAGACCCCATAGAGACCCACAGAGACCCCATAGAGACCCCATAGAGACCCCATAGAGAGAGACCCACAGAGACCCCATAGGACGACACAGAAACCCCATAGAGTCCCACAGAGACCCCATAGACACCCCCTATTGCCCCACCCCCCCCCGTGTCCCCCCACCCCATAAAATACCCCACACAACCCCCCCCAGCCCCACACCCCCCTATTGCGCCCCATTGATCCCCCAGCCCCCCCACGCCCCCCCCACCCTATAAAAACCCCACGTGCCCCCCCACCCCACACTCCCCTATTGCCCCCCACCTCCCCAACGCCCCCCCCACCCCATAAATACCCCACGTGCCCCCCCACCCCACACCCCCTATTGCACCCCACCCCCCACGTGCCCCCCCAAGCCCCACAACCCCATAGTTGCCCCCCATTGACCCCCCAAACCCCCACACGTGCCCCCCCACCCCCCCCACCCCACAAATGCCCCCCGTGCCCCCCCAGCCCCACACCCCCCTATTACCCCATTACCCCCACCTCCCCATGTGCCCCCCCCCAGATACCCTCGTGCCCCCCCAGCCCCACCCCCCTATTGCCCCCATTGACCCCCAGCCCCCCCCACGTGCCCCCCCACCCTATAAATGCTCCACGTGCACCCCCCACCCCACAACCCCCTATTGCCCCCCAGCCCCCCCACCCCATAAATAACCCACGTGCCCCCCCACCCCCCCTATTGCCCACCACCCCCCCACGTTCCCCCCCCACCCCACAACCCCCTATTGCCCCCCAGCCCCCTATTGCCCCCCCACCCCACAGGTGCCCCACGTGCCCCCCCAGCCCCACCCCATTTCCCCCCATTGCCCCCCCCCAAGCGACCCCCAGATGCCCCCCCCACCCCACAAATACCCCTCGTGCCCCCCCAGCCCCACACCCCCCTATTACCCCCACCTCCCCCATGTGCCCCCCCACAGATACCCACGTGCCCCCCCAACCCCACCCCCCTATTGCCCCCCAGTGACCCCCCCGTGCTCCCCCACCCCATAAATGCCCCACGTGCCCCCCCCAGCCACAACCCCCCTATTGCCCCCCCCGTGCCCCCCACCCATAAATGCCCCACGTGCCCCCCCACCCCACAACCCCCTATTGCCCCCCAGCCCCCCCGCGCCCCCCCACCCCATAAATACCCCACGTGCCCCCCCAGCCCCACCCCCATTTCCCCCCATTGACCCCCCTAGCGACCCCCAGATGCCCCCCCACCCCATAAGTACCCCACGCCCCCCCCCCAGCCCCACACCCCCCTATTACCCCCACCCCCCCGTGTGCCCCCCCCAGATACCCTCGTGCCCCCCCAGCCCCACACCCCCATAGTTGCCCCCCACTGACCCCCCCAGCGACCCCAGATGCCCCCCCCACCCATAAATACCCCACGTGCCCCCCCAGCCCCCCCTATTACCCCCCAGCCCCCCCACGCCCCCCCACCCCACAAATGCCCCACGTGCCCCCCCCACATCTCCTTTTTCCCCCAGCCCCCCCCGCGCCCCCCCACCCCATAAATGCCCCACGTGCCCCCCCACCCCACAGATACCCCCCTCGCCCCCCCCCCCTCCCCCATTGCCCACCAGCGCCCCCCCCCCCACAAACCTCCCCCCCCCCCCCAAGCTGTGCCCCCCCCACCTGGCTCCTCTCCGCTCCCGCGCTCCCCATCCTCGCTGGGGGGGGCCGTGCTTCCGTTGCCCCCCCCCAGCTCCTCAATTGTGGGCAGCAGGAATCCTATAACGGGGGGGGGCGACGATCAGCCCAACCCCCCCCCAAAACTGCCCCCCCCCACCCCAAACTCCCCCCATCCAAACCCAACGCCCCCCCCCGACTCCCCCCATATCCCCCCCATTTAAGACCCCCCCACCTTAACCCGAACGCCCCCCCCCCAAAACCCAACCCCCCCCCAGCACCCCCCAAGACCCCCCCACTCCCACGCCCCCCCGTGTGCCCCCCCACCCATGACCCCCCATACCCCCCCTGCATACGCCCCCCCCACCCAGAACCCCCCCATATGCCCCCCCCACGACCCCCCCCCCATCCATGACCCCCCCATGGCCCCCCCCACCCCAAGACCCCCCGAATTTCCCCCCCGCCCAGCCCATATCCCCTCCTCGACCCCCCCATGGCCCCCCCCCCAATCCAAGACCCCCCCTTAATCCCCCACTCACCCCACCCCCCCTCGACGACACCCCCCCCCCCCAACCAAGACCCCCCCCCACGCCCCCCCTCCGCCCCCCCCACCCCACTCGGGACCCCCCCCGCGGCCCCCCCCCATATCCCCTCCTCGCCCCCCCACCCCATCCATGACCCCCCATGCCCCCCCCCAAATTTCGACCCTCCATTCTCTCATGACCCCCCCCAGGACCCCCCCCCCATATCCCCTCCTTGCCACCCCCCACGGCCCCCCCCAACCCAAGACCCCCCCATATGCCCCCCCACGACCCCCCACCCCATCCATGACCCCCCCACGACCCCCCACTCAAGACCCCCCCCAAATTTCGACCCCCATTCTCTCATGACCCCCCCAGAACCCCCCCTATCCCCTCCTCGCCCCCCCCACGCCGCCCCCAACCCAAGACCCCCCCCATATCCCCCCCCACTTCCCCCCCCACCCAAGACCCCCCCCCAAATTTCGCCCCCCATTCTCTCATGACCCCCCCCAGAACCCCCCCATATCCCCTCCTCGACCCCCCCACCCCCCCCCCACCCCAAGACCCCCCCATATGCCCCCCCCACGACCCTCCACCCCCATCCATGACCCTCCCACGCCCCCCCCACCCAAGACCCCCCCCAAATTTCGACTCCCCCATTCTCTCATGACCCCCCCCAGGACCCCCCCATACCCCTTCTCGACCCCCCCATGGCCCCCCACCCCAGACCCCGCCTCCACCCCCCCGCTCACCAGGACCCCCCCACCCAGCCCATATCCCCTCCTCGACCTCCCCATGCCCCCCCCCAATCCAAGACCCCCCCTTAATCCCCCACTCACCCCCCCCTCGACGACCCCCCATCCCCCCCCACGCCCCCCCTCTGCCCCCCCACCCACTCGGGACCCCCCCCGCGGCCCCCCCCATATCCCCTCCTCGCCCCCCCACGACCCCCCACCCCATCCATGACCCCCCCATGCCCCCCCCCCAAATTTCGACCCCCCATTCTCTCATGACCTCCCTATGCCCCCCCCATATCCCTCCTCGCCACCCCACGCCCCCCCCAACCCAAGACCCCCCCATATGCCCCCCCACGCCCCCCCCACCTCAAGACCCCCCCCCGATTTCCGCCTCCCATTCTCTCATGACCCCCCCCGAGACCCCTCCCCCATATCCCCTCCTCGCCCCCCCCACGCCCCCCCCAACCAAGACCCCCCCCATATGCCCCCCACGACCCCCCCACCCCAAAGCCCCCCCCCCCATTTCTCCCCCTCCCCTCCTGTAAACCCCCCCCGACTCACTCAGGACCCCCCCCACCCCCCCATATCCCCTCCTCGACCCCCCCAACGCCCCCTCCCCAAATCAAGACCCCCCCCGACGTCCCCCCCCCGCAATGCAAGACCCCCCCCCAGCCCCCCCCCACACTCACCCAGGACCCCCTCACCCCCCCATACGCCCCCCCACGACCCCCCCACCCCAAGAGCCCCCCTCATCCTCCCCCCCCCCCCAACCAGGACCCCCCCCACCCAAAGACCCCCCCATATGCCCCCCACGGCCCCCCCCACCTGAAGCCCCCCCCATTCTCCTCCCATATCCCCTCCACGACCCCCCCCACCCCCATCCATGACCCCCCCATGCCCCCCCACCCCAAGACCCCCCCCCCAAATTTCGCCCCCCCATTCTGTCATGACCCCCCCCATATCCCCTCCTCGACCCCCCCCACCCCCCCCAACCCAAGACCCCCCCATATGCCCCCCCCACTCCCGCCCCCCACCCCAAGACCCCCCCCAAATTTCGACCCCCCCATTCTCTCATGACCCCCCCCCAGGACCCCCCCCATATCCCCCCCACGACCCCCCCCACGGCCCCCCCCACCCCAAGACCGCCCCATATGCCCCCCCACGACCCCTCCACCCCCATCCATGACCCCCCCACGCCCCCCCCACCCAAGACCCCCCCCCAAATTTCGCCCCCCATTCTCTCATGACCCCCCCGGGACCCCCCCCATATCCCCTCCTCGCCCCCCCCACGCCCCCCCCATCCCACGACCCCCCATATGCCCCCCCACGCCCTCCCCCACCCGAAGCCCCCTCCCCATATTCCCCCCCCCGCCCCCCCACTCACCCCTGCCCCCCCCCAGCAGCTCCGTTTCCCCCCCCCTCCAACCTCAGCCCGATTTTTACCGCCCCCCCTTCCCCCCCCCCGGACCCCAGCCCCAAATCCTCCCCCCCCCCTCCCCACCCCCATCAAAACTGGGGGGGGGGATTTGGAGGAGGAGGACGGAGGGGGGGGGCGACGGTTCCGGTTCGGGGGGGTCGGAAATGAAGGCGGAAACTGAAACCGAGGCTGAGAGACAAAGCGGGGGGGGGGGGAGAAATTTGGGGGGGGGGCGACGACGCTTCCGGTGCGGGGGGGGCGGCGGCGGCGGCGGCGTCGGGGGGGGGGAGGAAGGGCGAAAAGCAGCAGCAGCAGAACCGCCCCCCCCCCACAATTCGGACCCCCCCGGGGGGGGCGGCGGGGATCCATCGAAACCTGGGGGGGGCGAGGGGGGGCGGATGGGGGAACTGCTGCGCCCCATAGATTGACCCATAGGTTGAACCATAGATTGATCTATAGCTCTGCCCATAGATTGACCCATAGATTGACCCATAGATTGCCCCATAGATTGACCCATAGATTGACCCAGAGATTGACCTATAACTCTGCCCCATAGATTGACCCATAGCTCTGCCCCATAGATTGACCCATAGATTGATCTATAACTCTGCCCCATAGATTGACCCATAGATACTGCCCCATAGATTGACCCATAGATTGACCCATAGATTGACCCATAAATTGACCTATAGCTCTACCCCATAGATTGCCCCATAGATTGCCCCATAGATTGATACTGCCCCATAGATACTGCCCCATAGATTGACCCATAGGTTGCCCCATAGATTGACCCATAGATACTGCCCCATAGATTGCCCCATAGATTGCCCCATAGCTCTGCCCCATAGATTGACCCAGAGATTGATGCTGCCCCATAGATTGATACTGCCCCATAGATTGACCTATAATTCCGCCCCATAGATTGACCCATAGATTGACCCATAGATTAACCTATAGCTCTGCCCCATAGATTGACCCAGAGATTGATGCTGCCCCATAGATTGATCTATAGCTCTGCCCCATAGATACTGCCCCATAGATTGACCCATAGACTGACCCATAGCTCTGCCCCATAGATTGATCTATAGCTCTGCCCCATAGATTGACCCATAAATTGATACTGCCCCATAGATTGACCCATACATTGCCCCATAGATTGCCCCATAGATTGACCCAGAGATACTGCCCCATAGATTGATCTATAGCTCTGCCCCATAGATACTGCCCCATAGATTGCCCCATAGATTGATACTGCCCATAGATTGACCTATAGTTCCGTCCCATAGATTGACCCATAGATTGACCCATAGATTGACCCATAGATTGATGCTGCCCCATAGATTGACCCATAGATTGACCTATAACTCTGCCCCATAGATTGACCCATAGATTGACCCATAGCTCTGCCCCATAGATTGACCCAGAGATTGATGCTGCCCCATAGATTGATACTGCCCCATAGATTGCCCCATAGACACTGCCCCATAGATTGATACTGCCCCATAGATTGCCCCATAGACACTGCCCCATAGATACTGCCCCATAGATTGACCTATAGTTCCGCCCCATAGATTGACCCATAGATTGCCCCATAGATTGACCCAGAAATTGATGCTGCCCCCATAGATTGATCTATAGCTCTGCCCCATAGACACTGCCCCATAGATGGATACTGCCCCATAGATTGATACTACCCCATAGATTGACCTATAGTTCCGCCCCATAGATTGACCCATAGATTGCCCCATAGATTGACCCAGAGATTGATGTTGCCCCATAGATTGATCTATAGCTCTGCCCCATAGATACTGCCCCATAGATTGACCTATAATTCCGCCCCATAGATTGACCCATAGATTGACCCATAGATTAACCTATAGCTCTGCCCCATAGATTGACCCAGAGATTGACCCATTGACCCATAGATTAACCTATAGCTCTGCCCCATAGATTGACCCAGAGATTGACCCATAGATTGACCCATAGATTAACCTATAGCTCTGCCCCAAGTTGGCCCCATAGATACTGCCCCATAGACCCATAGATTGCCCCATAGATTGCCCCATAGATTGACCCAGAGATTGATCCTGCCCCATAGATTGACCCATAGATTGACCTATAACTCTGCCCCATAGATTGACCCATAGATACTGCCCCATAGACTGACCCATAGCTCTGCCCCATAGATTGACCCAGAGATTGATGCTGCCCCATAGATTGATCTATAACTCTGCCCCATAGATTGCCCCATAGATACTGCCCCATAGATTGCCCCATAGATTGCCCCATAGCTCTGCCCCATAGATTGACCCAGAGATTGATGCTGCCCCATAGATTGATACTGCCCCATAGATTGACCTATAATTCCGCCCCATAGATTGACCCATAGATTGACCCATAGATTAACCTATAGCTCTGCCCCATAGATTGCCCTATAGATACTGCCCCATAGATTGACCCATAGGTTGACCCATAGATTGACCTGTAAATTGACCCATAAATTGACCTATAACTCTGCCCCATAGATTGACCCACAGATTGCCCCATAGATTGCCCCATAGATACTGCCCCATAGATTGACCCATAGACTGACCCATAGCTCTGCCCCATAGATTGATCTATAGCTCTGCCCCATAGATTGACCCATAAATTGATACTGCCCCATAGATTGACCCATACATTGCCCCATAGATTGCCCCATAGATTGACCCAGAGATACTGCCCCATAGATTGACCCATAGACTGACCCATAGCTCTGCCCCATAGATTGACCTATAGTTCCGTCCCATAGATTGACCCATAGATTGATGCTGCCCCATAGATTGACCCATAGATTGACCTATAACTCTGCCCCATAGATTGACCCATAGATTGACCCATAGCTCTGCCCCATAGATTGACCCAGAGATTGCTGCTGCCCCATAGATTGATCTATAGCTCTGCCCCATAGATACTGCCCCATACATTGATACTGCCCCATAGATTGATACTGACCCATAGATTGATACTGACCCATAGATTGACCTATAGTTCTGCCCCATAGATTGACCCATAGACTGACCCATAGCTCTGCCCCATAGATTGACCTATAGTTCCGTCCCATAGATTGACCCATAGATTGATGCTGCCCCATAGATTGACCCATAGATTGACCTATAACTCTGCCCCATAGATTGACCCATAGATTGACCCATAGCTCTGCCCCATAGATTGACCCAGAGATTGCTGCTGCCCCATAGATTGATCTATAGCTCTGCCCCATAGATACTGCCCCATACATTGATACTGCCCCATAGATTGATACTGACCCATAGATTGATACTGACCCATAGATTGACCTATAGTTCTGCCCCATAGATTGACCCATAGATTGACCCATAGATTAACCTATAGCTCTGCCCCATAGATTGACCCAGAGATTGACCCATAGGTTGATACCACCCCATAGATTAATTATAGCTCTGCCCCATAGATTAACCCATAGACTGACCCACAGATTAACCTATAGCTCTGTCTCATAGATTGACCCAGAGATTGATACTGCCCCATAGATTGATATTGCCCCATAGATTGACCCATAGATCGCCCCATAGCTACCGCCCCATAGATTGATAGTGCCCCATAGATACTGCCCCATAGATTGACCCATAGATTGATCTATAGCTCTGCCCCATAGATTGACCCAGAGATTGATACTGCCCCATAAATTAATACTGCCCCATAGATACTGCCCCATAGATTGACCCATAGATTGACCTACAACTTTACCCCATAGATTGATCCATAAATTGAACCATAAATACTGCCCCATAGATTGACCCATAGATTGCCCCATAGATACTGCCCCATAGACTGACCCATAGATGCTGCCCCATAGATTCATACTGCCCCATAGATTCACACTGCCCCATAGATACTACCCCATATATTGACCCATAGATTGCCCCATAAATACAGCCCCACAGCTCTGCCCCATAGATTGCCCCATAGATACAACCCCACAGCTCTGCCCCATAGATTGCCCTATAGGTACAGCCCCACAGTTCTGCCCCATAGATTGCCCTATAAATACAGCCCTATAGCTCTGCCCCATAGATTGCCCCATAGCTCTGCCCCACAGCTCTCCCTATAGACTGCCCCATAGCTTCCCCCATAGTGCAGCACCACAGCACCCCCCACCCCACACCGTGCCCCCACCCCACATCTCCCCCAGCCCCATAGCGCAGCCCCATAGCGCAGCCCCATAGCACCCTCCACCCCACAAGCCCCCCTCTCCCACCCCACACCTCCCCCAGCCCCATAACCCAGCCCCATAGCAACCCTCACCCCATAACCTCCCGCAGACCCATAGCCCAGCCCCATATCGCCTCTCCACCCTATATCCCCCTCCTCCCTCACCCCACATCTCCCCTAGCCCCATAGCTCTGCCCCATAACTCAGCCCCATAGCACAGCCCCATAGCCAACCCTATAGCCAACCCCATACACACCCCATAGCGAAACCCCATAGCACCCTCCACCTCACAAACCCCCCTCTCCCACCCCACACCTCCCCCAGCCCCATAACCCAGCCCCATAGCACCCCCCACCCCATAACCTCCCGCAGACCCATAGCCCAGCCCCATATCGCCTCTCCACCCCATATCCCCCTCCTCCCTCACCCCACATCTCCCCTAGCCCCATAGCTCAGCCCCATAACTCAGCCCCATAGCACAGCCCCATAGCTCAGCCCCATAGCCCAGCCCCATAGCCAACCCTATAGCCAACCCCATACACACCCCATAGCCCAGCCCCATAGCACACCCCATAACAAACCCCATACCACCCCATAGCACACCCCATAGCCCAGCCCCATAGCTCTGCCCCATAGCTCTGCCCCATAGCTCAGCCCCATAGCACCCCCCCTACCCTATGGCCCCCCCACCCCACACTTCCCCCAGCCCCACAGCACAGCCCCATAGCTCAACCCCATAGCTCAGTCCCATAGCCCAGCCCTATAGATCACCCCATAGCTCTGCCCCATAGCACAAGCCATAGCCCAGCCCATAGCCCAGCCCCATAGCGCAGCCCTATAGCTCAGCCCCATAGCTCTGCCCCATAGCAGCCCCCCTACCCTATGGCCCCTCCACCCCACACTTCCCCCAGCCCCATAGCCCAGCCCCATAGCACACCCCATAGCTCAGTCCCATAGCCCAGCCCCATAGCTCTGCCCCACAGGTCTGCCCCATAGCACCCCCCACCTCACACTTCCCCCAGCCCTACAGCGCAGCCCCATAGCTCAACCCCATAGCACACCCCATAGCCCAGCCCTACAGCCCAGCCCCATAGCCCTGCCCCATAGCACAGCCCATAGCCCAGCCCATAGCTCACCCCATAATTCATCCCATAGCCCAGCCCCATAGCTCACCCCATACACGCCATAGCTCATCCCATAGCTCACCCCATACAGCCCCATAGCTCACCCCATACTCATCCCATAGCTCACCCCATACACCCCCCATACACACCCCATAGCCCAGCCCATAGCTCACCCCATAGCACAGCCCCATAACCCAGTCCCATAACTCATCCCATACACCCCATAACTAGCCCCATAACTCACCCCATACTCACCCCATATCTCACCCCATAGCTCACCCCATATTCACCCCATACCCCCGACACTCACCCCATACACCCCCCATATCTCACCCCACAGCTCACCCCATACACTCCCCATACATACCCCATAGTCCAGCCCCATAACCCAGCCCCATAATCCAGCCCCATAGCTCACCCCACAGCTCACCCCACAGCTCACCCCATACACCCCATAGCTCATTCCATAGCTCACCCCCTATACTCACCCCACAGCTCACCCCATACACCCCCCATACACCCCATACACCCCATACTCACCCCATAGCCCAGCCCCATAGCTCACCCCATAGCTCACTCCATACACTCCATAAATAACCCCATACACCCCATAAATAACCCCATAGCTCACCCCATACACCCCCATAACTCACCCCATAGCCCAGCCCCATAGCTCACCCCACAACTCACCCCATACACCCCATACTCACCTCATAGCCTAGCCCCATAGCTCACCCCACAATTCACCCCATACATCCCATACTCACCCCATAACCCAGCCCCATAGCTCACCCCATAGCACAGCCCCATAACCCAGCCCCGTAGCTCACCCCATTCACCCCATAGACCCCATACACCCCATAGCTCACCCCACAGCTCACCCCATACACCCCACAGCTCACCCCATACACCCCATACACACCCTATAGCTCACCCCATACAGCCCATAGCTCACTCCATAACTCACCCCATAACCCAGCCCCATAGCTCACCCCATACACCCCATACACCCCATAGACCCCATAGCTCACTCCATACCTCACCCCACACCTCACCCCATAGCCCAGCCCCATAGCTCCCCCATACTCCCCCCATACACCCCATACACCCCATAGCTCACCCCACAGCACATCCCATACACCCCCCATACGCACCCCATAGCCCAGCCCCATAGCTCACCCCATACACCCCCCACACTCACCCCACAGCTCACCCCATACACCCCATATACCCCATACACCCCATACTCACCCCATAGCCCAGCCCCATAACCCAGCCCCATACTCATCCCATACACCCCATAGACCCCATAGCTCACCCCATACACCCCATACTCACCCCATACTCACCCCATAGACCCCATACTCACCCAATACGCCCCATACGCCCCATATGCCCCATACACCCCATACTCACCCTATAGCTCACCCCATACTCACCCCATAGACCCCATAGACCCCATAGCTCACCCCATAGACCCCATACTCACCCCATAGACCCCATAGACCCCATAGCTCACCCCATACACCCCATACTCACCCCATACTCATCCCATACACCCCATAGATCCCAT
The DNA here is from genome assembly GCA_037305975.1 of Chrysolophus pictus. NCBI lineage: Eukaryota > Metazoa > Chordata > Aves > Galliformes > Phasianidae > Chrysolophus > Chrysolophus pictus. The sequence goes on from CM074576.1 coordinate 196,260,217, forward strand.
AGACCCCATAGACCCCATACTCACCCCATAGCTCACCCCATACACCCCATACACCCCATACTCACCCCATAGACCCCATAGACCCCATAGACCCCATAGACCCCATACACCCCATACTCACCCCATAGACCCCATAGACCCCATAGACCCCATAGCTCACCCCATACACCCCATAGTCACCCCATAGCTCATCCCATACACCCCATACTCACCCCATAGACCCCATAGACCCCATAGACCCCATACTCACCCCATACACCCCATACTCACCCCATAGACCCTATAGTCACCCCATAACTCCCCCCCCCCCCCCCCACTCACGCTGATCTCCGCGCTCTCCTCTCTTCCCGTCTCTTCTCCCACCTCCCCCCGCGCCCCCCGCCCCCCCCCCCCCCCCCGGCAGCTCCCGGACGGATTCGAACCGACGGCGTCGGGGGGGGGCGGGGGGGCGGCTGTCGCTGCGGCTCCGCGCGGGGCCGTCAAACAACCCCCCCCCCCCCCCAGCCCTCCCCCCAACGCCCCCCTCCCCCACCGCCACAGCCGCGGGGCTGCCCGGGGTCACGTGACCGTCTGCCCCCTCCCCCCCCCCCCCCAACCTCTCTTCTCTTCCTCCCCCCCCCCCCCCCCACGGCTGTGGGTCCCCGTGTCCGTCTGTCCGTCTGTCCGTCTGTCCGTCTGTCCCCACATCCCCGTGTCCATCTGTCCCTATGTCCCTCTGTCCGTCTGTCCCCATGGCTGCCTGTCCCCGTGTTCCGTCTGTCCGTCTGTCCCCATGTCCGTCTGTCCCCATTTCCCCGTCTGTCCGTCTGTCCCCACGTCCCCATGTTCTCATGTCCGTCTGTCCCCACATCCCCGTGCCCATCTGTCCCCATGTCTGTCTGTCCGTCTGTCCCCGTGTTCCGTCTGTCCATCTGTCCCTATGCCTGTATCCCCCCCCCGTGTCCCCGTCTGTCCGTCTGTCCCCATGTCCGTCTGTCCCCGTGTCCCCATGTCTGTGTCCCCCCATGTCCCTCTCTGTCCACCTGTCCCCATGTCTGTCTGTCCCCACGTCCTCGTGTCCATCTGTCCCCATGCCCCTGTGTCTGCCTGTCCCCGTGTCCCCACATCCCCATCTGTCCGTCTGTCCGTCTGTCCCCATGGCTGTGTGTCCGTCTGTCCCCGTGTCCCTCTGTCCCCATGTCCCCACGTCTGTGTCCCCCCCGTGTCCCCATCTGTCCGTCTGTCCTCATGTCCATCTGTCCCCGTGTCCATGCCCCCCCCATCTGTCCCTCTGTCCGTCTGTCCCCCTGTCCCTCTGTCCCCATGTCTGTCTGGCCATCTGTCCCCGTGTCCGTCTGTCCCCATTTCCCCGTCTGTCTGTCTGTCCCCACATCCTCATATCCTCATGTCCGTCTGTCCCCACATCCCCGTGTCCATCTGTCCCCATGTCTGTCTGTCCGTCTGTCCCCATGGCTGTGTATCCGTCTGTCCCCATGTCCGTCTGTCCCCGTGTCCATGCGCCCCCCCATCCGTCCCCATGTCCGTCTGTCCCTGTGTCCCCATGTCCGTGTCCCCCCGTGTCCCCGTCTGTCCGTCTGTCCCCACGTCCCTGTGTCTGCCTGTCCGTCTGTCCCCATGTCCGTCTGTCCCCATGTCCCCACGTCTGTGTCCCCCCATGTCCCCATCTGTCCGTCTGTCCCCGTGTCCGTCTGTCCCCATGTCTGTGTCCCTCCACATCCCCGTCTGTCTGTCTGTCCCCACGTCCCCACGTCCTCATGTCCGTCTGTCCCCACGTCCCTGTGTCTGTCTGTCCCTGTGTCCGTCTGTCCCCATGTCCCCACCTCCACATCTGTCCTTCTGTCCGTCTGTCCCCATGTCCACATGTCCCCATCTGTCCCCATGTCCGTCTGTCCCCCCGTGTCCCCATCTGTCTGTCTGCCCCCACGTCCTCGTGTCCATCTGTCCCCACGTGTCCCTCTGTGTCCCCGTGTCCGTCTGTCCCCCCCGGTCCCTACCTGTCCCTCTGTCCGTCTGTCCCCGTGTCCCCACATCCACATCTGTCCCCATCTGTCCCTCTGTCCGTCTGTCCCTATGTCCCTCTGTCTGTCTGTCCCTGTGTCCCCGTGTCCGTCTGTCCTGACCCCCTCCCCCGGTCCTCTGTCTGTCCCCGTGTCCGTGTGTCTGTCCCCGTGTCCGTCTGTCCCCTTGTCATGTCCGTCTGTCCCCAGATCTGTGCCCCCCTGTCCCCACCTGTCTCTCTGTCCGTCTGTCCCTGTGTCTCTCTGTCCATCTGTCCCCATGTCCGTCTGTCCCCATGTCCTTGTGTCCGTCTGTCCCTGTATCTCTGTGTCCGTCTGTCCCTGTGTTCCCGTGTCCGTCTGTCCCCATCTGTCCCTCTGTCCGTCTGTCCCCATGTCCCCGTATCTGTCTGTCCCCACGTCCTCGTGTCCGTCTGTCCGTCTGTCCCCACGTGTCGCTGTGTCCCCGTATCCGAGTCCCCGTGTCCTCGTCTGTCCGTCTGTCCGTCTGTCCCCATGTGTGCCCCTGTATCCCCGTGTCCGTCTGTTCTCGTGTCCCCGCGTCTGTCTGTCCGTCTGTCTGTCCCCATCTGTCCCTCTGTGTCCCCGCGTCTGTCTGTCCCTGCGTCTGTCTGTCTGTCTGTCTCCACGTCCACGTGCCCCCCCCCATGTGTCCCCGTGTCTGTCCGTCCCCGTGTCTCCCCCGTGTCCGTGTGTCCGTCTGTCCCCAGATCTGCGTCCCCCTGTCCCCGTCTGTCCGTCTGTCCGTCTGTCCCCGTGTCCTTCTGTCCCCGCGTGTCCGTCTGTCCGTCTGTCCCCATGGCCACGTGTCCCCCCATGTCCCCGTCTGTCTGTCCGTCCCCACGTCCGTGTGTCTGTCTGTCCCTGTGCCCGTCTGTCCCCGTGTCCCCAAATCCCCATCTCTCCCTCTGTCCGTCTATCCCCATGTCCGTCTGTCCCCAAGTCCGTCTGTCCCCATGGCCCCATCTGTCCGTCCGTCCCCACGTCCCCACGTCCTCGTGTCCGTCTGTCCCCGTGTCCCCACATCCCCATCTGTCCCTCTGTCCGTCTGTCCCCATGTCCGTGCGCCCCCGTGTTTCCCCGTGTCCGTCTGTCCCCACGTCTGTCTGTCCGTCTGTCCCCATGGCTGCGTGCCCGTCTGTCCCCGTGTCCGTCTGTCCCCGTGTCCATGCCCCCCCCATCTGTCCCTCTGTCCGTCTGTCCCCGTGTCCCTCTGTCCCCATGTCTGTCTGGCCATCTGTCCCCGTGTCCGTCTGTCCCCATTTCCCCGTCTGTCCGTCTGTCCCCACATCCCCGTGTCCATCTGTCCCCATGTCTGTCTGTCCGTCTGTCCCCATGGCCGTGTGTCCATCTGTCCCCATGTCTGTCTGTCCCCATGTCCATGCGCCCCCCCATCCATCCCCATGTCCGTCTGTCCCTGTGTCCCCATGTCTGTGTCCCCCCGTGTCCCCGTCTGTCCGTCTGTCCCCACGTCCCTGTGTCTGCCTGTCGCTGTGTCCCCATGTCCGTCTGTCCCCCCCCCATCCCCACCTGTCCCTCTCTCTGTCCCCGTGTCCGTCTGTCCCCGTGTCCCCACATCCCCATCTGTCCGTCTGTCCGTCTGTCCCCATGTCCACGCGCCCCCATGTGTCCCCGTGTCCGTCTGTCCTCATGTCCTTGTGTCCGTCTGTCCCCATGTCTGTGTCCCCCCATGTCCCCGTCTGTCTGTCTGTCCCCACGTCCCCACGTCCTCATGTCCGTCTGTCCCCACGTCCCTGTGTCTGTCTGTCCCTGTGTCCGTCTGTCCCCATGTCCCCACCTCCACATCTGTCCTTCTGTCCGTCTGTCCCCATGTCCACATGTCCCCATGTGTCCCCATGCCCGTCTGTCCCCCCGTGTCCCCGTCTGTCTGTCTGCCCCCACGTCCTCGTGTCCGTCTGTCCCCACGTGTCCCTCTGTGTCCCCGTGTCCGTCTGTCCCCGTGTCCCCACATCCACATCTGTCCCCATCTGTCCCCATCTGTCCCTCTGTGTCCCCGTGTCCGTCTGTCCCCGTGTCCCCATCTGTCCGTCTGTCCCCGGCTCCGTGTCCCCCCACGTCCCCATCTGTCTCTCTGTCCGTCTGTCCCTATGTCCCTCTGTCTGTCTGTCCCTGTGTCCCCGTGTCCGTCTGTCCTGACCCCCCCCCCGGTCCTCTGTCTGTCCCCGTGTCCGTGTGTCTGTCCCCATGTCCGTCTGTCCCCTTGTCATGTCCGTCTGTCCCCAGATCTGTGTCCCCCTGTCCCCACCTGTCTCTCTGTCCGTCTGTCCCTGTGTCTCTCTGTCCATCTGTCCCCATGTCCGTCTGTCCCCATGTCCTTGTGTCCGTCTGTCCCTGTGTTCCCGTGTCCGTCTGTCCCCATCTGTCCCTCTGTCCGTCTGTCCCCACGTCCCCGTATCTGTCTGTCCCCACGTCCTCGTGTCCGTCTGTCCGTCTGTCCCCACGTGTCGCTGTGTCCCCCTATCCGAGTCCCCGTGTCCTCGTGTGTCCGTCTGTCCGTTTGTCCCCATGTCTGTGTGTCCGTCTGTCCCCATGTGTGCCCCTGTATCCCCGTGTCCGTCTGTTCTCGTGTCCCCGCGTCTGTCTGTCCGTCTGTCTGTCCCCATCTGTCCCTCTGTGTCCCCGCGTCTGTCTGTCCGTCTGTCTGTCCCCATCTGTCCCTCTGTGTCCCCGCGTCTGTCTGTCTGTCTGTCTCCACGTCCACGTGCCCCCCCCATGTGTCCCCGTGTCTGTCCGTCCCCGTGTCTCCCCCGTGTCCGTGTGTCCGTCTGTCCCCAGACCTGTGTCCCCCTGTCCCCGTCTGTCCGTCTGTCCCCGTGTCCTTCTGTCCCCGCGTGTCCGTCTGTCCGTCTGTCCCCATGGCCCCGTGTGTCCATCCGCCCCCCACGGCCATCTGCCTCCGTAGCCATGAGTCCGTGCGTCCGTGTGTCTGTCCGTCTGTGTCCGCCTGTCCGTCTGTGTCCGTCTGTCCGTCTGTGTCCGCCTGTCCGTCTGTGTCCGTCTGTCCGTCTGTGTCCCCCTGTCCGTCTGTCCGTCTGTGTCCGTCTGTCCGTCTGTGTCCCCCTGTCCCTCTGTGTCCGTCTGTCCCTCTGTGTCCCCCTGTCCGTCTGTGTCCGTCTGTCCGTCTGTGTCCGCCTGTCCCTCTGTGTCCCCCTGTCCGTCTGTGTCCGTCTGTCCGCCTGTCCGTCTGTGTCCGTCTGTCCCTCTGTGTCCGTCTGTGTCCGTCTGTCCCCACGCATCCCGGTTTCCGGTCCGTTTCACTCTGTGTAATTCCCCATTTTGACCAGCAGGGGGCGCCCCGCCCCGCGATTGCAATGACGGATTCGACTCCTCTTCATTAAAACCTTTAGCTAATTAATACCGTTATGTAATTGATCATCTGTAACTTCGCGCGTTACCCCCGACACCCCCTCCCCCCCCCCCCCAACCCGTTATCGGACGAGACCCCCGTGATCCCCCCCATAAACCCCCCCCCATATAGGATGGGACCCCCTGCCCCCCCCTCCCCTTATTGGATGGGACCCCCCCACGTGACCCCTAGGAATGGGACCCCCTGACCCCCCCATATATAGGATGCGACCCCCTGACTCCCCCCTTATGGGATGGGACCCCCATGACCCCCCCTCTAACCCCCCCCATATGGGATGGGACCCCCCCCACGTGACCCCTAGGAATGGGACCCCCTGACTCAGCCCCCCCATATAGGATGGGACCCCCTGACCCCCCCATAACTCCCCCATATGGGATGGGACCCCCGTGCCCCCCCCCCCAGGACCCTCCCCAAAAAGGATGAGACCCCCATGATCCCCCCATAACCTTTCCATATAGGATGGGACCCCCATGACCCCCCCCCCCAAATGACCACCATGGATGGGACCCCCCCCCACCGTGACCCCTATCAATGGGACCCCCTGACCCCCTCCCACGTGATGGGACCCCCATGATCCCCCCCCCAGACCCCCTTTATTGGATGGGACCCCCCTGCTCCCCCCAGAACTCCCCCTATATAGGATGGGACTCCTTGAGCCCCCCCTTATGGGATGGGACCTCATATGGGATGGGACCCCCTGATCCCTCCCCTTATAGAGTGGGACCCCCATGACCCTCCCCAAAATTCCCCCATATAGGATAGGATTCCCTCCCCCCCCCCATGGGATTAGACCCCCCTGAGCCCCCCCAGGACCCTCCCCCAAAAAGGATGAGACCCCCATGACCCCCCCATATAGGATGGGATCCCCTGCCCCCCCCTCCCCTTATGGGATGGGACCCCCCCCACGTGACCCCTATCAATGGGACCCCCTGCCTCCACCCTTATTGGATGGGACCCCCATGACCCCCCCCCAAATGACCACCATGTATGGGACCCCATGAGCCCGCCTTATGGGATGGGACCCCCTGACTCCCCCCTTATAGGACGAGACCCCATGACCCCCCTCCGAACGACCCCCCCCCCTCAAATTACCCCCCCCATATTGGATGGGACCCCCATGACTTCCCCCATAAACTCCCCCATATAGGATGGGACCCCCTGCCTCCCCCCTCCCCCTCTCCCCTTATGGGATGGGACCCCCCTGACCCCCCCCCCCATAATCCCCCCTATATAGGATGAGAGCCCTTCAGCCCCCCCTTATGGGATGGGACCCCATGACCCCCCCCATAAACTCCCCCATATAGGATGGGACCCCCTGTCCCCCCCCCCTTATGGGATGGGACCCCCCCACTTGACCCCTTTCAATGGGACCCCCTGACTCCCCCCCCATGGGATGGGACCCCTATGACCCCCCCACAAATGACCACCATGTATGGGACCCCCTGACCCCCCCAAACTCCCCCCCTTCCCCCCCATATAGGATGGGATCCCCTCCCCCCCCCCTTATGGGTCGGGTCCTCCAGTGTTGTCCTCCGCCGCATGGGGGCGCTGTGTCCCCCCCCCTCTCGGTTACGTCACATCCGGCCTCACTTCCGGCGCGCCTCGCGGAGCCAAGATGGCGGCGCGCAGAAAGAAAGCACAGAATGGAACCAGGATGAAAGCAGGCCGCGGCTCCGGGAAGGGTGGGTGGGCGAGGGGGGGGGGCGTGGGGGGGGGCTGAGGGGTGGTCCGGGGGGGGGGGAGGTGTGGGAATGGGGGGATCCTGAGGTGGGGGAGGGGGGATATAAGGGGTTGGGGGGGGGGATAGGGGCTTTTTTGGGGGGCTGAGGGGGGGATTTGGGGGGCTGTAATGTGGGGGGGGCTGGGGGGGCATTGGGATGTGGGGGGATGGAGGGGGGTGATGGGGATTTGGGTCTGGGGGCTAAGATGGGGCCTGGGGGGGTAATGAGGGGGAGGGGCTGAGAATGGGGGCTAAAAGGGGGAGGTGGGTGGGGGTATGGGGGTATGGGGGGCCGGGGGGGGTTGAGGAGGGGATTTGGGGGGGCTGTAATATGGGGGGGGCTGTTGGGGGGCATTGGGATGTGGGGGTTTGGGGGGGGGCTGGTGGAGGTTGGGGTCTGGGGGTGAAAATGGGGCCTGGGGGGGTTATGGGGGGGGGGGGCTGGAAATGGAGGCTTTTAGGGGGGCCAGGGGGGGGATGAGGGGGGGATTTGGGGGGCTGTAATGTGGGGGAGGGGCTGTTATGTGGGGGGGGGCATTGGGATGTGGGGGTTGGGGGGGGCTGAGGGGGATTGGGGGATTTTGGGGGGGTTGAGGTGGATCTTTGTGGGGGGGTTGGGGGCTGAGAATGGGGGGCTGGGGGGGGGCTGAGGGATTTTGGGGGTTGGGGGGCTGTAATGTGGGGGGGGCTATTGGGGGGGCATTGGGATGTGGGGGTTTGGGGGGGGGCTGGTGGGGGTTGGGGTCTGGGGGTGAAAATGGGGCCTGGGGGAATTATTGGGGGGGGGGCTGAGAATGGGGGATTTTAGGGGGGGTGGGTGGGGATATGGGGGGCTGGGGGGGCCGGGGGGGGCTGAGGGGGGGATTTGGGGGGCTGTAATGTGGGGGGGGCTGGGGGGGGCATTGGGATGTGGGGGCTTGGGGGGGTGGGGGGGAATTTTGGGGGGGTTGCGGTGGGTCTGTGTGGGGGGGTTGGGGGCTGGGGGGGGCTGAGGGATTTTGGGGGTTGCGGGGGGATTTGGGGGGCTGAAATGTGGGGGGGGGGCCGAATGTGGAGGGGGGTGTGGGGGGGGGGCATTGGGATGTGGGGGTCTGGGGGTGAAGATGGGGCCTGGGAGGGTTATTGCGGGGGGGGGGGCTGAGAATGGAGGCTAAAAGGGGGGGTTGGGGGGGCTGGGGGGGGGATTTGGGGGGGGGGCTGTAATGGGGGGGGGGGGCTGTGGGGGGGCATTGGGATGTGGGGGTTTGTAGGGGGGGTGGGGGCTGTATTGGGCTGGGTTGCGATGGAGGATCCTCATTACCCCCCCCCTGCCCCCCCTTCCTTCCCCTCCAGCTGCTGCCCCCCCTGCCCCCCCCCCCCAAGAAGCCCCCCAGGATGAGCACGGCTGACCCCGAGTGCCCCCCCCGCGCCCCCCCCCAGCTCTGCCCGCCGCCTCTCCAAGAAAGCTCGGCTCATCGTGCGCAACCTCAGCTTCAGGGTATGGCCCCCCCCGTGTCCCCCCCCCCCCCCCGACCAGGTCACCTTTGTGTATCGTCCCCCCCCCGTGTCCCCCCCCATGTCTCCTTTGTGTCCCGTCCCCCCCCATGTCCCCTTTCGATCCCCCTGTGTCCCTCCCCACGTCCCCCCCCATAGTCCCCCCATGTGTCCTTTGTGTCCTTGTATCCCCCCCCGATGTCCCCTTTGTGTCCCCCCCCATGCCCCCTTTGTGTCCCCCCCCGTGTCCCCTTTTGTCCCCTTTGTGTCCCCCCGTGTCCCCCCCCGTGTCCTCTCCATGTCCCCCCATGTCCCCTCTGTGTCCCCTTTGTATCCCTTCCATGTTCTCATGTCCCCTCCATGTCCCTTTTGTGACTCCTCCATGTCCCATGTCCCCTCCCTGTGTCCCCTCCCTCTGTGCCCCCTCCTGTGACCCCTCCATGTCCCCTTCTGTGTCCCCTCTGTGTCCCTTCCGTGTCTTCATGTCACTTCCATGTCCCCTCTGCGATCCCTCCATGTCCCCATGTCCCCTCTGTGTCCCTTCCATGTTCTCATGTCCCCTCCGTGTCCCCTCTATGACTCCTCCATGTCCCCATGTCCCCTCCCTTTGTCCCTTCTGTGTCCCCTTGATGTCCCCTGCTGTGACCCTTCCATGTCCCCTCCCATGTCCCCTCTGTGTCCTCTCCACATCCCTCCCATGTCCCCTCCTGTGTCCCCTCTGTGTCCCTTCCATGTTCTCATGTCCCCTTCATGTCCTCTCTGCAACCCCTCCATGTCCCCTCCCTGTGTCCCCACCCTGTGTCCCCACCCTGTGTCCCCACCCTGTGTCCCCTCTGTGTCCCCTCCTGCGATCCCTCCATGTCCCCATGTCCCCTCCTGTGTCCACCCCGTGTCCCCTCCACATCCCTCCCATGTCCCCTCCATGTCCCCAACTCCCCTCCCTTTGTCCTCTCTGTGTCCCCTCGATGTCCCCTCCTGTAACCCCTCCATGTCCACTCCTGTGTCCCTTCTGTGACTCCTCCGTGTCCCCATGTCCCCTCCTGTGTCCCCTCTGTGTCCCCTCCACATCCCTCCCGTGTCCCCTCTGTGTCCCCATGTCCCCTCCTGTGTCCCCTCTGTGTCCCTTCCATGTCCTCATGTCCCTTCCACGTCCCCTCTTTGTCTGCTCCATGTCCCCATGTCCCCCTCTTTGTCCTCTCTGTGTCCCCTCGATGTCCCCTGCTGTGACCCTTCCATGTCCCCTCCCATGTCCCCTTTGCGTCACCTCCACATCCCTCCATGTCCCCTCCATGTCCCCTCTGTGTCCCTTCCATGTCCTCGTGTCCCTTCCACGTCCCCTCTTTGTCTGCTCCATGTCCCCATGTCCCCTCTCTTTGTCCTCTCTGTGTCCCCTTGATGTCCCCTGCTGTGACCCTTCCATGTCCCCTCCCATGTCCCCTCTGTGTCCCCTCTGTGTCCCTTCCATGTTCTCATGTCCCCTTCATGTCCTCTCTGCAACCCCTCCATGTCCCCTCCCTGTGTCCCCACCCTGTGTCCCCTCTGTGTCCCCTCCTGCGACCCCTCCATGTCCCCATGTCCCCTCCTGTGTCCACCCCGTGTCCCCTCCACATCCCTCCCATGTCCCCTCCATGTCCCCAACTCCCCTCCTTTTGTCCTCTCTGTGTCCCCTCGATGTCCCCTCCTGTGACCCCTCCATGTCCACTCCTGTGTCCCTTCTGTGACTCCTTCGTGTCCCCATGTCCCCTTCTGTGTCCCCTCTGTGTCCCCTCCACATCCCTCCCATGTCCCCTCTGTGTCCCCATGTCCCCTCCTGTGTCCCCTCTGTGTCCCTTCCATGTCCTCATGTCCCTTCCACGTCCCCTCTGTGTCTGCTCCATGTCCCCATGTCCCCTCCCTTTGTCCCTTCTGTGTCCCCTCGATGTCCCCTGCTGTGACCCTTCCATGTCCCCTCCCATGTCCCCTCTGTGTCCCCTCCACATCCCTCCATGTCCCCTCCATGTCCCCTCTGTGTCCCTTCCATGTTCTCATGTCCCCTTCATGTCCTCTCTGCAGCCCCTCCATGTCCCCTCCCTGTGTCCCCACCCTGTGTCCCCTCTGTGTCCCCTCCTGCGACCCTTCCATGTCCCCATGTCCCCTCCTGTGTCCACCCCGTGTCCCCTCCACATCCCTCCCATGTCCCCTCCATGTCCCCAACTCCCCTCCCTTTGTCCTCTCTGTGTCCCCTCGATGTCCCCTCTTGTGACCCCTCCATGTCCACTCCTGTGTCCCTTCTGTGACTCCTCCGTGTCCCCATGTCCCCTCCCATGTCCCCTCTGTGTCCCCTCCACATCCCTCCCGTGTCCCCTCTGTGTCCCCATGTCCCCTCCTGTGTCCCCTCTGTGTCCCTTCCATGTCCTCATGTCCCTTCCACGTCCCCTCTGTGTCTGCTCCATGTCCCCATGTCCCCCTCTTTGTCCTCTCTGTGTCCCCTCGATGTCCCTGCTGTGACCCTTCCATGTCCCCTCCCGTGTCCCCTCTGTGTCTCCTCCACGTCCCTCCATGTCCCCTCCATGTCCCCTCTATGTCCCTTCCATGTTCTCATGTCCCCTTCATGTCCTCTCTGCAGCCCCTCCATGTCCCCACCCTGTGTCCCCACCCTGTGTCCCCACCCTGTGTCCCCACCCTGTGTCCCCTCTGTGTCCCCTTCTGCGATCCCTCCATGTCCCCATGTCCCCTCCTGTGTCCACCCCGTGTCCCCTCCACATCCCTTCCTTTGTCCCCTCCATGTCCCCAAGTCCCCTTCCTTTGTCCCCTCTGTGTCCCCTCCATGTCCCCTTTTGTGACCCCTCCATGTCCCCTCCTGTGTCCCCTCTGTGTCCCCTCCACATCCCTCCCATGTCCCCTCTGTGTCCCCATGTCCCCTCCCATGTCCCCTCTGTGTCC